>JASANF010005988.1:0-36608 GCA_030248245.1 Trissonchulus sp. WLG1_4
ACATACGGCTGTAAGAATGAATCGACTCTATGCAACTGAAAGCATTCCAAGGCACTATTCGCATTTATAAATAAGGTCAGGAACCTTGACCTAGTGACCCCGAGTCAACGTTGACCTGGAGACTCTTGCATTTAAGACAGTATTTAAAAAAACAGATTTTCAAGACAGGCTTACGTCACTGAAGCGCCATTATACCCAGCTAGCCACCGGAACCATTAAAACAGCTGAGAATGTTCCAAAATTATTTCCTTGAATTAGAACCATTTTTAGCATTCAAGCGCGTCTTGCAGACATTTTCAAGCATAAACTGACCGCGTTAATAATTTAACACAAGAAGACAAAAATTAATTTATGCTCTAATTTTGAACTGCAGAATGTTTAGTTTTAAAAACCGGTCACCTCATTTTGCCCTTAGAGCATCCACTCCGTGAAAAGCTTTGAAAAGAATCCTTCTTGTCCTAACCTAAAAGATCCAGCGCTGTTTTAAATTCAGGAAAAAATCAGTTTGTTCCAGGCCTTGAAAACTAAACTTTAACTACGTAGTGCTATTCGGAAAAGAACCGTTACAATATTAGTCAGTTGACCAATAAGAATTGCAATGCCCTTTGAAATATGCAGAAGGATAAGAAAGTGACATTTGCTTTTTTCAAACAATATGCCAAACTTTCCTGCGAGATACCGCGCCATATATGGAAACAATTAATAAGTCAACCGACTGTTTGTGCCAGAATAGAATTCGTGAAGTCGAGAGAAAGGGAAAGGATTTTTGAAAGCAAATAAATTTGGCTTATTTGCCTGAAAAGCGAGGCAGAAGCTTTAATTAGTGCACTGATTGGGCTGAAAGTGATTCGGGTGAAATTGACTTGTGCAGATTTCTGTAATGAAACTAATCTGGGGACTGTTTTGTTGCTTACCGAACTACTAATTGGAAAAACTAACACGAGCACCAGCGTTCAGGCGAGATACGATACAAAGGACACAAGGGTAGATAGGTGTGGGATTACTGTACGCTTGACACACGCAGGACTTTTAAGTTTTAAGCCGGTTCATACTTGGCCTTAAGTTGGCGCTCTGAATGACCGACTTTGGGCGATAAAATTTTTTATTTAAGTTTTCGTTGGCTAACTCAAGTAGAAAAGTTGTTTAGAAATAAACAAGCTTTCATTTGATGTACATAACGTCAAATTTTGTTCAACTTGAAATTTCAACAACTTTTTCAATGTGAAAAAATCTTTAAATCGATATGCCAAAAAATTCTGTATGGCTTTTGGTACTTTTTAAAACAGTTCTAATTAGTTAATTGCTAGTTGCAACTTTTCAAAAAGTCGCTTGTGTAGGCAAACCTTTCTAGAAAATGTTCCAAAATACGTTGACCAACATTGACAAAATACACGATTTTTCAAACTAATTTTTGGTTAGCTACTTTTTGGCTTCTGAAACCTTTCTCAACGGATTTTAGTACGGAAAAAATAGCTATATTTTTGGAAGATACGTATGTGTAGGCAAACTTCAGGTTTCTGTAATTTAGCTATAGTGCACATTTTTTTAAGATAACTGTCAGCTGCAAAAACCGATCCAATTGAAACTTTGCACACGGTTAGAACAGACGTATATGAAGGCACCGAACATCTTGAATTGCAATTTTTATGATTTGCCTCAATATGACAGGCTTTCTAAAACGTCACTTTCGATGAAAAATGATTTAAGGGGGTAATTGCGTTTTTAGGTGTTTCTTTAAAAAGCCATCGCTCAGCGTTTACAAATTCAAATCACAAGCGGTCTTTTGCATTAGGTAGAACAATATCTTTCCTAAATGTATGCCATGCCTTGAAATTTAACCTGTGATTTTCTTTTCAGTATAAGCGCAAGAAAAGCCCTTCCAAAAAAAAAATTCCAAAAAACGCCACACCCCTGACCAAACAAAACCTGGGGCCGAAAGGGAAAGGTTTTTGACATTTTAAAACCCCCAGGCACCCCCCCACTCTCTTGAACACCAACGAAAAAAAACAAAAACAAACCCACCAAAAAAAAAAATTAAAACACCAACCAACAACCACACACAGCACAAAAAAAAAAAAAAAAGCCGCGCCCCACACAACCCCAAAAAACTCCACCAGCCCCGGGGACACAAAAAAAACAAAACAAAAAAAACACAAAACACCACACCACTAACTAAAATTCCATAAAATTCGACAAAAATGGTGTCGGCCAGAAAATTGTCTTTAATTTAAACTATTGAGTATTGAACTTGGCTAAGGCACCGCTGAGCTACGTCGTTTCAAAAATTAGACAAATTTTGCAAAGTTGTTATAAAATTGCTAAAATGCTTCCAGATGTTTCAAACTTGGCAAAAAGACGTGCCTGGTGTCTGTCTTAGCTGCACTTGAGCAAAACACTTCGTATCAGCAAGAAAAGAAAAGTTATAGCAATTTGAATTATTGGAAGTTACTCAGAACGCCCCCTTAAGGTCACAAAGACAGGGACAAACTTTGGTCAGCTATTGTGAAGCATTAACAAAATCGTTTTTTATACTTTTCTGCATACAAACTGGACTTGACGTACCTATACTTGTTTCCAGTGAAAAGTTCGGCTGTTTTTTTGTGATTTAGTTTTCTCGCAGTGGATTAAGGACAAAACGATAAGGACAAGGACAAGTATGAACTGGGCTTAAGTGTTGACAAGGCAGGGACAGGGACAAACTTCGGTCAGCTGCTGCGAAAAATTGCAAATGCGTTTGAGCTAATTATTTGTATACGGTCTAGAAGTGAACTCAAATATCGCCATGCAAAAATTTACCATATTTGGCTATGCAGTTTTTCTGAAATCGCTTAGGGACAAAACGATAGGGATAAGAACAGGCGACATTTGCTGAATGTTTTGCTGAACTTATGGCCAAATTTAGAACGGATTAAACGTATTAGATTAGCATTTGTGTTCCAGATGTCAGCAGAACAGAAACTTGTTATGCTGTAGGTCTTAAATTCAAGACAACGGTTTAAGGAAACAAAACTAGTAGCGAATCAGACGACATATTTCATAATGAATTTATGTGCAAACTGCAAACCATGCAAAACGTACGTAAAACTATGGCTTTACCAAACCACCTTTGTGAAATCCACCCAAGTTTTTGCATTCTCAATGAAATCTCAAAATGTCTTCCAATGAAAGTTATCAGTGCGACATTTAGTAAAAACCGGCAAGGCAAGAATCCCACAGCAAACCTTCAAAAATTATTTGAATACTAACCAACATATACGAACTAACTCGTAGCAAAAATGATTTATTGGAACAATGGAAACTACACAGCACAGACTGACATGAACTACCCAACCTGAAAGCTAAAGATAAATTGTCGCATGCAGTTGTTGAGCAAAATATGGTCCGTCAAAACAATGAAATATCTCCTATAGCTTACGCCCATCTGGAAAACAAAAATTTGAGCCGTTTTTTTCTTAAACCGTTAAATTTCCTCGACAACATGTAAAAAACTGCTTACGGGTAACGGGTAACCCAAGAACTAGCAAGAGTCTATAATAGAATTCTATTATACTCTTGGTACTAGGTTTCTAACTAAAGTTATATCATACCTGCCTTGAAAAAACAGTGCCATAACTAACGCCAATAACTAAGTTCACGCTGCTACTAGACTCACAGCGTGGATTAGTTATTGCACTGCTGTAGGCGTGCATCTTAATTATTGACTTATTGAACTGTATATTTCAAGACAGGCATATTATAAGAACGTAGTATGCACTCAGCAACTATTTGCACTAGCACGTGAAGCCCGCGTGCACAAACTCGTGCGCTGCGCGCACTCGTTCATGCACTTGGCGCTTCACGTAACAATGCGTATAAATCGCTGAGTGCACGCTACATGGTGCTATAACTTACACCAATCTCCCACCTAAGAAACACGTAAAAATATACAGGACCCTATAGCAAAACTGTCAAAATTTAACGCCTTTAACTTCTTCAGCTGAGCTTAATAAACTGCACGCAATATAACGTGTTTGATCAGGAATATGAATGACGTATTTGACCGTTCAGCCAATCGTATATGACTTGAGCGAGATCATAATTCGGAGATGTATCTTACCAAGAGTACATAATAGGGAAGAGTATGACACTCTTCCCTATCCTAGCGAATCGGCCCGGACGATGCTCCGGCCGAAATAGCGCTTTTACGCCTTGATTTCAGGGGGGGGTACCCCCCCTTTGAATCAAGACATGTCTTGATTTCAGGGAGGGGGTACCCCCCCCTCGTTTCAGCACACTGCCAGAGCAAATTTGGTGGTCTTGATTTGAGGGGGGGGGTACCCCCCCTGGTTTCAGCACACTGCCAGCATGAAATCTGTGGTGAGCTGGTAACGTGCTGAAACGAGGGGGGGGTACCCCCCCCTGAAATCAAGACACCACCGTGGCAGTGTGCTGAAACCAGGGGGGGGTACCCCCCCCCTCAAATCAAGACACCACCGATTTTGCGCTGGCAGTGTGCTGAAACGAGAGGGGGGTACCCCCCCCCCTGAAATCAAGACACTTCCCGGTTTTGAGGGGGGGGTCCCTCCCCTGAAATCAAGACATGTCATGATTCGAGGGGGGGTACCCCCCCCCCCCTGAAATCAAGGCGTAAAAGCGCTATTTCGGCCGGAGCATCGTCGGGGCCGATTAGCTAGGATAGGGAAGAGTGTCATACTGTTCCCTATTATGTACTCTTGATCTTACTAAGCTGAGAGTGTAAAGTCGGGTTAAATACTAGTCCGGAACTGTCCGCAGTTGTCCTTTAAGAAAGGATGAACGGCCGATTCATACTTGCCCTTAAGTACATAGAGACAGGGACAAGGACAAACTTTGGTTCAGTCGCTGTCAATAATTGACTATAGTTACATAGGTTAACTTTATTAGATATATACCAGCGGTATATTAGCGAAATGAAAACATGGGTGGGGGTGTTGGTAAACTAATTTCTGTGCAGGTCAATTTAGAAAAATGACATATAATTAGAATTTTTTCAGACTCAGATACAACGCACACTTACAAAGCAGAAACTAAGTTTGAACAAATTTATGTACCTATGTTCTATATATATGTGCCTGAAAATTAGTCAGCCTATTTAGGTTAGGATAGGTATATACCCCAGGTTCAGATGACTAACGCCACAGTTTCAAAACAAATGATCTATCTTCAAAATATTCGTCTAAATGTTCGTCGTTGAAAATGTTCGCCGTTGAAAATGATCTGTACCCAAAATAGTCTGCATAGGTGTGTAGGTATACCGTTGCACTCTGTGAAAGTGAACCAAGAAATAAAAACTCTATCCATGTATCATATACCTGTGAGTTAGGGAGGCTTGGCTGGGGACCTTTGATGCCTGTGACATCAGCCCTGCTCATTATGTAACGTCTGCTCGTCCTCACTGACATCCCTCAGCCTACCGAGCCAACCATTGCAACTACTATATGGGTGGGTGGTTTCCACTGATCTGACAAGGACAGGGGGTGGTCCGGGTAAGTATGCGGTCCCTAGAGACAGTATGCTTGGGATATTTTTGTTCAGGATTACTTATGGCAAAACGTTTTTTAGAGGTTTCGCACTTTCGCCCATAAAAGCGAAAACAAAATGGCAGTAGCCTGATTCGTTGTCGAGGATGTAGGGCGTAGGCGCAGGTGTTTGTTGCTCAGCTCTACAGGTCTTACAATTGTAACTGCCTAGTCAGGTGATTCAAAACCAGATTTGTAATATGTAAGATTTGTCAGACAACCTACTCAGTAATAAGGACCCTGGACCGAAGTATTCACAAAAATGTAAGAATATATGTAGGAATATGTAGGAATTTTCCTCCCACATACGTAGGAAGTCAAAAAACATTGCCCGGCTACATTCGACCGATCGACCCAATTCGGCCGACATAACAGTCCGGCATGCCAAATGAAGCCGAAATGACACTCTGGATTTGAATGAATTTGTTCTCCTAATTTCTGCCGGGCAGGCCGGCCGAACTATTCCATCTGCGCGGCTGGTCACAAGCACTACTCCCATACATGTAGTTTTCATAACTTTTAATGTAAATTACAGATATTTATCCATATTTCCAAGCAATGTTTTGATTGGTTCGGCATTGCGGTTGTTTTCATAGATTTAAAAGAAAAAGGTACAGTAGGCGATAACATCACATAACAAATCTCACAGCAGGTTAATTATGATTATGATGAATTCACAACGAGTAATTTGCTTTTGTAGACATTAAATTATGTACTCTTTACGGATTTAACTGAAAAAGACTTTTGCGATGACACTTATAGTAATCAGTAATTCATCCTACCTCCTACCTAAGTAAATCGGCTTTTAGAAGAGCCTTAAGACATGGCGTTTAAAATGTTCAGTTTAATACCTACCATGCATTTATATAATTACTACTATAAATAGCGTTAGCGTACACGAATATTAGGCTAATAATGCTGTCACAAACTGAGCACGAGTTGTTTTGAACTTATCAGAGCGAAAGCAAGAGAGGACTTTGCTTACTACGCGATGCTTACTCTAACGAGAAGGGGAAGAGTGGAAAAACAAAGTCCTCAAAAATCCATTAATAAAAATGTGGCAACAGCATGTATTTTCATCATGTTACTCAATTATTTATTCACTTATTAAACTTGTATATTCTTATATATTATATTCAATAATATATTAAGCATAATACCATACGGTATACCCACTCAACCTGTGGCTTGCTCAAGTCTTTCGGAGGTAAAGAATTTAATTAACAATCACTTCATAAGTCTATGGTCTTTTATGGTAGGTATCAGTGAAAGCAAGCTAAGCACAAAAATCACACCAGTCATAAAACATAAAGTGTGGCTTCTAGTGTGCTTTCGTCATAATTTTCCCACAGTACGGACATACGGCTGTAAGTATGAATCGACCCTAATATATACACAATCTAATCTCCCAACAACCACAACGTAACCTCGTACTCCCTGATTCAAAAAGTGAACCCAAAAAACGTCTGTGGTATCATCTAAAACTACAAGCAGCAGCAGCAGCATTATCTGGGTGTGTGAGTAAACAGAGGCGGCAGAAGGCAAGCCGTCTCCGCTGTGGTGTTGACTCAGTATTGGGTCACTCATTCCCACACCGCCAAACCATTCATGCCGCCTGCTAATTTCAGGTCAGGCTCACTGGCAAAAGGAGATGGGCCCTATTTAAGGGGTTGTTGCATTAATATTAAGGTTGTGTGAGCTGTTTTGAGAAATTTTGGCGTGATAAGCTCAGTTCATACTTGTCCTTAAAAACGCAGGGATAACGAAGGATAACGCGGTTAACTTTCGATGACTCGCAAGAAGCTAATTAATTTTCATCCATTTAATCCATACAAATTAATCCAATTAATCTGTATTTATACAGCGCTCTCAAGCGTCAACAGTTCCCAAGCCTGGTTCATACTTGTCCTTGAAAACACAGGGACAGGGACAAAGACAAATTTCGGTCAGGTGCTGTGAAAAATTGACGAATGCGTTTGAGATAATTCTTTGTATGCGGTCTACAAAAATGACCTAAAAGTGTAAAAAATTGGCATATTTGGCTATGCAGGTTTTCTAAAAAAGCTTGGGGACAAAACGATAAGGACAAGAAGGACAAGTATGAACCGGACTTCATCCTTTGTAGTCCTTGTCAAAGTCGATTTGTCCCTAAGCACTCTCGAGTCTCGACAAAACTGCGTAGTCAAATGTGAAATTTTCACCCGTAATACTCACTACAATTAGGCATTTTAATCACTCATAGAACAAACATTCGTATATAGTTGACAATTATACCGCACGAAATAAAAATATAATATTATATGCCTACACATTCTTGAGAATAAAAAACAAATTAGTACAAAATCGAATTAAAAAAGTATATATCTTGCCTTGAAAATGCTAATTAGTTATTGAAATTAGCATGTTTATTAACCAGAACGAGTATTTCTATAGCATATATGGAGCACGCTTTGTCTGAATTCTACAAAAAGACAGTGGTACATTTATCGAAATAATTAGTTCCGCAGAGAAATATACGCGATATGAAGGCGTAATAGTGTAACTCGGGTTGGTTGTATCTGTGTGGTACCTACAGTAAATACCTTATTTGTAGAAAACTGTTAATGAAGGTTAGCACAAGGGTTTAGCTTAGCTCAGCTGCTACATACCTAGCACCAAGAGTACATAATAGGAAGAGTATGACACTCTCAATGCCTTGGGTCTTGCGTCCATGCGGAGCGCACAATAGCCCTTTTTTGGTATGGTTTTCAGGGGGGGGGGTAACCACCCCCTCATGTCAATACCCTGTCCTCAACTGAGCGGGGTATCAATTCACCTCAGTTCAATTCCTTGTGATCATAATGAAGGTATCCAGATATTGGACGCAAGGCCAAAGGCGTGATAGGGAGAGTGTCATACTCTTCCTAATATGTACTCTTGATAAGGGGATTGTGTCTACACCGCAAGAATCACAGGCTGATCTTGTAATCTACACTAGTAGTGACGTGATGATTTCGGAATTTTGCCGGCTTCATTGACATACGACCATACATGGGCGTGGGGGGGGGATTGCTCCCCCCCAACTCGACCTCGCTCCCCCCAGACAGGTCCGCTCCCCCCCCCCCAGATGTTTTGAAGGTAGCTAACAGGAGCAAAAATTGGTGGCTCACGAAGCAAAAACGGCCGGAAAAGTTGCTCCGCACCCCCGCCTCCCAGTCGACGGCTCCCCCCCCAGACTTCCTCAGCTGCACATGTGTGCATACGACTGTAAGTATGAATCGTTTGTAAGTATAAAAGGGGTCCAACGACAATCAGTACAGGAGATTTCAGCGTGAACGGATAGTTGAAAGCTTTTATTTTATAACGATGCCGGGAATAGAATACAAAAACCAGACAGATATGGAATTACATGACATTACCGAATCAAATTACTGATTCCAAAGTTCATGATCAAGCTGTCAAATGTGAAAGAAAAACGTGAATTACAGTTTACACGATAAATTACCTACTCATATTACAAGATATCCAAAAGTTTGGGGGTAATCCCGTTAACTGACTTCATTTGACAACCTTAAAAAATGTCAGACCGTCTGAAAAAACTGGTCTTAATCAAACGGTCTGAAAAAGCTTGGTCTTAATGACATCATCATCAAATGTAACGTATTTTACAACCCAAATATTTACTGCGTTACACTTGACAAGCCAGTGAAGTACATCTCAAGGACAAAACGAAAGGTTGATTCAAAAACAAAAATATTCAAAAGTGTTCAAATTCATGCCATGTACGTTCTTCTGCTGAGTGAGATGATTTAGTATGTGAAGTAAAAAGTGTCTATATTCCACAGGAAATATAAAACGCGGCAATTTTTTGCAAAAGGTGCTTTCTAAGCACTATCCAATTTTGCAGAAGCACATGTGACCTTAATCGATTACTCAAGGAGATTGATTACGTGTAACCGCGACTTTAGCATTAAAATACGCTTCTCAAGAGTCGATAACTTATAAATCAGTTTGTTCTCAGTGACTCATTAAGCAATATTTTTACAGCACACACAACACCCAACAAATTACGTAACCTGTAGGTATATTAGCGGATCTACTTAGCGGATGTCTCAACGTTACATATTAATGTTTAATTATTATTGCTAAAATTTATTTATGGTCTAATTTTGCAGCTAAATTTATTCATAGAAAACGCAACAGGCGTTTTTTAAAGCAGTATTGAATGCGAAATTCGGTTTCATTATTAATGTAAGAGTTTTGGAGCAAGTTTCCAATTAATATACTCATTAGAAGAAACTGTTTGGAGAAATACGGCCAAACTTAGTAATTATAAAATTGAAAAAACTGTTAATATCCTGCAGAGTTGACGCAAGAAACTGAGAAATCTCGGTCTAGTCATTAATTAATACTTCAATTAAATTAAAAAAAAGCAACATTATATACGTCAACAGTATATATATAATATATATATATATAACTGTATGCATCTCCACGAGATATGTAGGTATTCAGAAGTTTTAATCACATGTAAATTTTCCAAAGAAGTTTTAGCTAGAACACGAAAAAACCGAATTTGTTTTGTCAGATTATGGTAATAATATCGTGATAAGATTTGGTTTAGTTGACTGATTTTACGTTTCGTCGGAGTTGAAATGAAATTTTGTCCCAAACTTCAATAGCATCATTAAAAGAAATTTTCAGTTGAGTTGAACGCAGAATAAAAACTACATAGCGATAAACTTGCGAGATCATTCAGAAAAAGTTTTCAAACATATTAAACCTACAGATGCGAAAAATTACTCATTCTTTTTGACATTTAACAAAAAATTTGCATGAAAAAGAGATAATATTAACTGAACGACTTAAAAAACCTAGAAAAAGAAAGACTAGTCTGACATATATCAGTTTTAAGAAGCTTAAATATGTAAACACTGAACCTTGCTTACTATAAGTTTAACTTAAAACAAGCCCAATCTGCGGCAAAGTCTTCAGTAAGTATAAAGCATACACTTTTAAGTACATTGGCCAGAGGCCATCGTAAACCTGTTGGGTCAGTTACCTGATTCAGTTTTTGTAAAAAGCGTATAATTTTGCAGCCACCAAAACTGCAAAATCTCAGTCAAAAGGTTTTAAAAAGTGAAGTTTAATCATTGTATGTACTCGGTACCGGTAGCCATTTTTACTGAAAAACTTTTAATTTCAATTTGGTCTGTTTTTGCGTCACGTTTGAAGCAGGCAACACTGTCAACACTGGCAAACACTCGTGTTTTGCATAGAAGTATATATAAGTTTAACTGGATGTAAAAACATAATTTTTCAGGAATCTCAGTGGTTCAGTGGTTAGTGAGTTAGGTTTGTAACCATAAAGTCACTGTTTCGACTCCTAGTGCATCATTCTTTTTTTTGACCTTTGCATTTTCGCCGACTACCGCTGAACATCTAATGTAAGAAGACAAGTGAAAATACAAGGCATTTGGTAGTGACAGATGCAAATGTACGGTAGAAGACGTGTAAAACACACTCCGCACATAAGCACTTTAACGCTAGCAGTGTGTTAAGATTCCAAAATCAAAATTAAAATAAAGACCTGTTGGGCTGTGGCCCAACAGGAAAAATTATAGTCAAGGGTTTACTTACACTTCGACTTGATTGATTGTTTTAAATTGAGTTGCTTAAGTACGCTAAATAAAGCGGATCAAATTTATATTATTATCCATTTAATGAAGTCTGAATTCTAATTAAGGCAGGGTATGTATACAAAATTGAAAGAGTCAAACATGCAGAGGTGACTAAACCTAACCAAATAATGTTGCAGAAGTAATGCTATAAAGTCTAAAAAATGCACGAAATATCTCGTAAGGGGATCATAAAACTGATTAACATCAAAATTACTAATATTTGGCACGTCAATAATAGCCTTTGTAATTAAGATGACCCACAAAAAAGCTAATAAGACTATCTCCTAGGAGAGTCGTGTGTTAAGCATCCCTAATATAACTGCACCAGTGTTTCGCCATAGATACATTGTTATTCTAATCCTGAAATTTGATTGGCCAAATCAGTATTTCATATTTATCCAATATATTTAACAAAACGCCAAATCCTAAAATGGATTACGCGGATTAGATTAAATTTTTTGCTTATCATGACATAAAACATATTTACATCAAATAAATGACTTTTAGATTTACACAATTTTGTGCGCCATCTTTGCAAAATAATACTCGTTATGGCAAGTTAATCATGAATCAATAGTCAATGTAATGACTTATTGGCAAAACAAATTTAATCTAATCTAATCCGGTTTAATCCACGTTAGTTAAGTCCAAAAAACGTCCAAAAAGTCCTACCCAACAACAGGGTTTAACGTAGCCATATTTGGCCAAAGAGTGAGGTAGAAAGGTACCTAGGTATAAGGATAAGCTAATGTACACTGAACCATGGCTGTATGGTTTATTGTAATAGCAAGCAGGACTAAACTAAGACTCCCAAAGCCTAGCAAATAAGATGCCAGGCCACTAATGAGAAAGAGAAGGTGACCCGCCACTGTTGAGTCCAGGAATTAGGTGGTAGTCCCTTTCTGACTTGCGTATAATTATTACAAGCATTACAGCACAAAAACACATCCCATACATAGCTGTCTAGTGTACAGTAGGGCTTATTTGCGAGCGGTGGGCTGGAGGTTTGTTTTCATAAACATGCTAGCTTAACCAACAGTCATAAACGAAACTTTGTAGCCTTTAATCTTTAACCGAGAGAGTTTATTTTAGTCCGAATGAATGAGTTAAAAATCATGCTTGAAATACCAAAATTAAACTACCAGATCAGATCAAACGGATTTGACTTTTAGACCCCGGACTTTTAAAATAAATGGACTCCTCTGGAAAGTTTAAGGAAAGCTAATTCAGCTAAAGTAACCTTAGTAGCTTTTAATATAAACTATTGTCATAATTATACCAAATGCATTTACTTTTGACACAACTAATCCCGGTTCACATAAATCCCAAAATAATCACAACTACACAATTTGTAGGTATTACAGCAACACATTTCATGAAAAAAGTATTACATACTTATTTTTAATTAAAACAATTACCAACAGTATTAAATTAATAATTCCATGGTGTCGGGAAAATCCCGATTTGTTTCTATGTGTGTATCATATTGTGCATGTAGGTGCTTATGTGCTACCTATTTTGTGTCGGTGTGCGTATAGGTGTCTGCCGGAGCTGTACGTATATATGCATGTTGTATATGCATGCATACATACGGACAGCTCATTTGCATATTGCGGCCGTGTTCGTATGCATTTGTTTTCGTCTGGGATTTATTGTCGTTTGAATACTGAATTATTAGTCGTTTTTGCAACCGTATGGATTGTTGTGGATCGTCTGGGTGTTTTGGTTAGTTGCGGGTGTTAAAGTTTGTGTAGCCTTTTGGTTTGCACTTTTGGTGAGTCAGGATCAATCATAGTTGCAGACGTACTATATCTGTTCAGCCCGTAGAATAACGAATTGTTAAAGGGCGATTAAAACTTACAACCGCATGTCTGTTAAGACGGCAAAATTATGAAATATTCACACCAGAATCAAATTTTATGCCTTTTTAGTGGTGTCATAATTTGTAATTTTGTCGGCTAAACAGACATACGGCTACTATGTATGATAGATGCATTTTCGAGGTTTTTGCGATTTCTATGTAAACTTTGCGCTCACAGAACTCAAGTTACAAATGATTGCTTGAGTACAAATTTTTGCTACAGTAATGTAAAAGTCAAAATCCCCAACCATGTCCCTCAGTTTTTTGAATTTTAACCTGTGGACATTTTTAGAGGGTTTTAATCATTAGAAAATACGTTAAAATTTCGGTGCTTTTGTGTTCAAGCTATTTTCTCAGTAAATTGACTAGATATTAAAAAGTGGAGGTGCCTGAGGATTTTAGACTTGTCAAAAACTTCAACAACTTTCAGCTCCAACAAGTAATCGCACGATTCAGAGCTGTGGCGCACACTTTTTCCTGTTAGGCCACAGCCCAACAGGTCTTTAATTTTGATTTTGGAATCTTAACACACTGCTAGCGTTAAAGTGCTTATGTGCGGAGTGTGTTTTACACGTCTTCTACCGTACATTTGCATCTGTCACTACCAAATGCCTTGTATTTTCACTTGTCTTCTTACATTAGATGTTCAGCGGTAGTCGGCGAAAATGTAAAGGTCAAAAAAAAGAATGATGCACTAGGAGTCGAAACAGTGACTTTATGGTTACAAACCTAACTCACTAACCACTGAACCACTGAGATTCCTGAAAAGATATGTTTTTACATCCAGTTAAACTTATATATACTTCTATGCAAAACACGAGTTTTTGCCAGTGTTGACAGTGTTGCCTGCTTCAAACGTGACGCAAAAACAGACCAAATTGAAATTAAGTTTTTCAGTAAAAATGGCTACCGAGTACATACAATGATTAAACTTCACTTTTTAAAACCTTTTGACTGAGATTTTGCAGTTTTGGTGGCTGCAAAATTATACGCTTTTTACAAAAACTGAATCAGGTAACTGACCCAACAGGTTTACGATGGCCTCTGGCCAATGTACTTAAAAGTGTATGCTTTATACTTACTGAAGACTTTGCCGCAGATTGGGCTTGTTTCAAAAAAAATGAGAATTTGGAAAGGGCCGTTCTTCAGCCGCTTCTACAGGAAACAGTATGAAAGGTTAAGTTTCAATGCATGGCATTACTTGTAGGTAAAATATAGTTCTGCTTAATGCAACGGAGCGCTTGCGATTTGATTTTGTAAACGTTGACCTATGGCTTTTTAGAAAAATACCTAACAAGCCCAATCTGCGGCAAAACCTTCAGTAAGCATCAAGCAAAAAGTTTTAAGTAAACTGACCAGAGGTCAGCTAAAGCCTGTTGTGCAGCGATATTTACCTGTGAAACGGTGGATTGCACTAAATCGGATTAATTGACGATTAGCTTAAAGCTTTAAAACTAAAGACGATCAGCTTAGGCTTAAATTTCTTGAGGGGGTAATGTCGTTTTCGTGGTTTTTGACATTTCAGTGTAATTTTTGCGCCCACAGAACTCAAGCTAAAAACGGACTACGGCTTCGAAACTTTAACCACATTATCTTTAGCAAAATATCCCCACCCGTTTTTTTCCTTTTCTAAAAATAGTTTGTAGAGTCGGTGTTATGGGCTTTTGAAAATTTTAGAGAAAAGTCAAATTACGTGATTTTTGCACGAAAATGTCATTTTCTCAACGTAGAAACGACTTATCAACTATATCAAAAAACGGGTGGGGATATTATGTCAGTGCATAACTGCAAAAAGTTTAGTAGTTGTTGGCTGATCTTGAGTTTCATAACTGTGGCGCAAAAATTAGTCAAAATAACCGCTGATGGGGTGTATTCAAATGATAGCAGCAGTAAAGTTTAAAAAACACCTAAAAACGCAATTACCCCCTTAAATCAGTTCAATCAGCTACACCAATGAAGATTAGCGCAATTAACGCTTAAGAGTTAATTGAAAACTGAGGTGTAACTCCGATTCAGCCGAGATTTCACTAAATCTATTCAACTGGAAATTAGCTCTAACTCAGACTTAAGTTAATCCGATTTGGTGTAAACCACTAAAAAAATTAAGAAAACAATTCATAGCTACTAGCTAGAGCATCCGAAACAGGGTTTTCATCATTTATGATTTTTTCCTGTTGCGGCACACCGCAACAGGTCCTTATGATGACCCTAGTACAAAACGTAAGGCTGTGTGATAAAATTAACCGTAGGTGTGTGTGCGTGTGTGTGTAATTCATAATGCCTGTGGATGACTTGCACAGCAAGCTGGCTTCTGTCTGTAGAATTTCTGTGAAGTGGCAACGTAAAGCTTGGCGAAAGATCTGTGTGCGTCTGTGTGTGCTTTGATCACTGTGATTGTGTGCATGTACGTGCACATGGGTGTGTTTGAGAATTGTGTCTGTTCATTCGTTAATTGTGTGCATGTCGCATTGTTGATAACCCGTACGATTGGAGTATTAGTCAAATGTAGCTCTCAGGTATGAATCAAATGTTTGCTCAAGAGAAGTGGCTGTTACTATTTGGAACTGCTTCGGATTTTTGCTGAAGCTTTATTCTTGACTGTCAAGAATGCATACTACGCTAGTGTTGTTGACAAAGTTTTAGTTGTAGCTGACACAAAAGTTTAGCCAAGTTTTTTATGTATGGGGTTAACATGTGAAATTCCAGGCTCAAAACTGGCATTTTGGCATTTGCTGAAAAATGACGTTATCACCAAGTAATGGGTTTACAGTCAAATTGTGTCATTTTGTTACAATTTGACATTTTGTTACAGTATGTGATTGAAGGGTTTTTAACTAACATATTTTGCGGACAACCTTTTGCACAAAACTTTTATTTTCCAGTGTTCAGCATATTTGTCTCATAATAACTTTATAGAAGTAATAAATCGAGTGAGCGAGAGGAGAAAGCAAGCCTCTTTTTGCCAAGTCATGGCCGTCCGTGTATGTTCGCTTGAAGAATTTGATTGAGTCAGAAGAATTGAGCTTGACAAAACTGCTGGTTGGAAAATAAAGCCAAATAGTGCTCCTTATCGTTTTTTATAAAAATATTTTAAAATTTAGTGTGCACACGGATTCTGGCAGCACATGTTCGCTGTTTTTTAAACTATGTTTTCATGCAAATGCGATAGTCCTCACGTGATATTTAGAAAATGGTTCTACAGGAAAACTCTGTGACAGGTTTGAACGTTTTAACCTGTTTGATTCGGGTATGAATCAAATCCAGCTCGTTGCTCAAGCACAGTTGATTGGCTTTTTTTTCTATTTTTTTAGCCACAGTGCCGTAGTTTTCCTTAAAAGTCATTTCCAATAGAATTTAGCAGTTTGGTGAAAGTTTTTATCCAAGTCGGAATAAAAAATGAGCTCGCAACAGGTTTTTTGTCAGATGTGACAAACTCCTGTAAAATTCTTTCTGTTTTTCTTTTGCGGCAAACTGCTGCTTGTTATATAGTGGCTTGCGAAATCTTTTGTCAGTAAAGACTTCCAGAAATCTTTCGTCAGTTAAGACTTCCAGATAACAGTCACAGCAATGTGACGCACGCGTAATACCTAAACTACATGAGCTAAACGAACGCACCGGAAAAAGTTATCGCTAATTTCTATGTAACTTTTACGCTAGACAACGCTGTGACGCACGCGCAGTTAATCTAAAGTGCACAGCAAACAAACGCACACGCTTATGCAACACTCTACTGTCCGCCAGAATCAAAATTAAAGACCTGTTGTGCTGTGGCACAACAGGAAAAACGCAATTATCCCCTTAAATATCTGATTGTGTAGACTGCTGATACCACTGCGGAATATATAATCTAGACTTCAAACTAAATTCAATTTTGGTCTTGGTGTCAATAAAAAACCCGCGATCACTTCGATTCAGAGCTGTGGCGCACACTTTTTGCAAAAAACTTAAGATTTTGGAAAGGGCCGCCTGGGTAAAACCCAGCCCTAAGAGGGTAAAACCCAGCCCCACCTGGGTAAAGTCCATCCCCAGCCCCAAGTGGGTAAAAACCAGCCCCACCTGGGTAAAATCCAGCCACAGCCCCAAGTGGGTAAAAACCAGCCCCAGCTCCAAGTGGGTAAAATCTAGCCCCATGCCCACGCACAGCCCCGGCCCCAGCCTTAGCCTCAGCCCCGGCCGGCACCCAGTGGGCGAAACTTAGCACTGCCATCAAATAGGCTGATACAGCTTCAACTGGGCGTGTCATAAGTTATAGTTAGGCCGAATTAGAGTTCCTTCGCGGACCGGTGGCGGGCCGCGGCCCGGTTCGCGAAATGTCCCAAGATCCATAGGGAATGTCTTTGTCCCTGTCCTTATGGGTGATAGATTCATAATCCTGGAAGACAAGGGAACAGTCCTATTCACATGAACTAAAGCTCAAACTTTATTGGCTCAATTGCGTTTCGTTAAAAAGGGCCTAAAAATGTTTTTCAAACAAAAAGCTAAAAGAGTTTCATAAACTTTTTCCTGTTGTGCCACAGCACAACAGGTCTTTAATTTTGATTTTGGACAATAACACTGAGCTTGTGCAACATCTTTTGTCAGTGCGTTTGTGTAGCGTACGATTTAGTCCAACAGTGCGGGCGTCACATGTGTTTTGCAGCATTTTCTACCTTAGTTAAGATGGTTCAGTGTTAATTTACAAGGCCTGGCGAAAACACAGTAAAGCTGTGAAATGCCAATCGAAATCATGAAATGCAAAATCAACATCAGGGACAGAATCGAACCCTCGGCCTCGAGATTTGAAGACAAACGCACTACCATCTTAGCCAACGGGGTTACACAGTTGGATAGTCAAGGAGTCACATTATTGGTGCCAGATCGATTGTTTTCTCGCAGTTACTTAGTCTCGAATAGTATGATCAGCAATCATTACCCAGCATCAATTGTGGAATTATACGAGAACAGAAATTTAGAAAAGTATTCTATGCAACAAAATACAGTCATATGTGTTAACCTTAAAATTGCAAAAAACGATCAATTCAGCACATGATTCTATGCAAATACATAGACTCAAAGAGAGTATCCATGGCTAGTCGTGGCCGAAATAGCTCTGTTGTGAGAGCGTCAGACTTAATATCTGAAGGTCCGTTCTTCAATCCAGGGTTTCGGTAGCATTTTTGTTCCACCTAGAGGTGGAACATTTAAGGTTTTCGCTCTTATAACAGAAAGGTTGCATCATACGTAAAGTACGGTGTATGAATTGTATGTAATCCTAGCCACTGCGCTGCCTGCTCGTTTTTTTCTGAAAAAGGGGGCATAACATTTTGTATTAAAAATGAAGTAAAATGTAAATATTTATTAATTGATTGTCAAGTGCTGCACTGGAAGTAATTTTTAAATAAAAATGTTAGACTAATAACTTACCTAATTTTAAAATCATGAGCAAAATGTTATTCGTTCTTCCATGCCCCCCTTTGGCAGAATTTTTTCGCAGCATGTAATTCCATCTGCATGCTCTCTACAGTCTGTGTGCGTGTGTGTGTGTGGGTACTGTGTGTGGGCGGAAGTATGTGTATGCATCACATGCCATGTATGTGCAGTGCAGTTTTTACAAAGTCGGCACCGGAATGTTTCAGTAGCAATATATAAGTGCTGCTGAAACAAAGTTAACTATCGCTTCTTGAGCTGTCCTACTCAGATCAAAGCGACTAAGAGATGGTACTTACAGCCGCTGTATCAAACAGTGACTGTAAACCATGTTTTCTGGAACTTTTTTGTAGCTACTCAGCAGCCAGCAGCTCCAAAAAAGTTCTAGCTTTTTTGACATTTCCAGCTTTTTTCAGCTGCTCCAGTTCTGTGCAGCAGCTGGAGCATCGAGACGAATGCTGGAATTGTGTCGAAAAAGGCTCGAAATTTTAATCAACCTGTAGACTACCATTCTGACTTTGTACAAGTCTGGTTATTGCACTTTACTGTTACACTGAATCGAGTTACATACAACCTATAATGTTCAGTTTTACTACTCCTGCTTTTACCTTCAGTATTCACAAATGAAATTGCTCATTATTGCACCAACTTACAAGTCTTACAATTGTAACAATTGTAAGGGGGAAATCGGGTGATTCGTAATGAAATTATATAATGAATTCGTAACGAATCACCTGATTTTGCACTTACAATTGTTGCAATTGTGAGATTTGTAATTTGGTGCAACCACCCCCTAGGTGAAAGTTAAAAGAATATGTATTCTTTAGTGTATTATTAGGTCGTGAATCGTGATCTTCTCCGGGTAGGAAAGGAACTCTGCTCCTTTTAGGGGCAGCTTGTTATTTTATAATTGCTGTATTTATTGTAAGTTTGCCGTTTTTAAGAATTTGTTTCGCCAATTATGTATTGGAGGTTTCTCTAGTTATTAGTTATTAATTTATTCAATTTATAGATTTTATTTTCTGATATGCTTAACATTAAACTACGAACGCATAATTTTCAACACTGATGGGCGAGTTAAAAGAAAAACTCCTGTAGATTATAAAGAGTAGCAACTTCGTCAGTTCTGCTCAGCAGGCACTTTTGTTATTTTTTACCAAAACTTTTGTGTATCCCGGACAACAAATTATACGTTGTGGATACTTAATTGTTGCTTTGGGGCAGATTCCTAAAATGGATTAAAATTAAAATAGAATTTTACTTATCAAGCAACTTCATTCAAAGGTGAAGTTATTGGCAATATTTTATGCAGTAGCGGATCATCTGAGGGCATACAACATTTTCAAGGAAAGCCGTTTTTACTCATTCTAGGCACCAGCTCCACTAAGGTATACCTTATAAGTACCGCTGCACAACAGGTTTTAACTGTCCTCTGGTCAGTTTACTTAAAAATTCATGTTTGATGCTTGCTGAAAATTTTGCCGCAGATTGGGCTTGTTGTAACTTGTGTTGGAAAAGAAATTGTTTTCATGCAAAAAAATGACACCGACATTCAACGTTGATTTCACCTATTGCGCGATTTTAGTAGATGGGTGGGGCGGGGACAGTTAGATCGCGCAAGATAGTTTCGCCCATTGGGTGTCGGGGCTGGGCGTGGGCTGGGGCTGGATTTTACCCAGTTGGGGCTGAGGCTGGGTTTTCCCCAGGTGGGGTTGGGGCTGGATTTTACCCATTTGGGGCTAGGGCTGGATATTACCCAGGTGGGGCTGGGTTTTACCCAGGTGGGGCTGGGGCTGGGTTTTAGCCCAGTTGGGCTGGGGCTGGGTTGTACCCAGGTGGGGCTGGGGCTGGGTTTTACCCAGTTGGGGCTGGGTTTTACCCAGGTGGGGGTGGGGCTGGATTTTACCCACTTGGGGCTGGGGCTGGGGCTGGATTTTACCCACACCCGTCTTTTCTTCAAAATCGTGTCTACTGTCTCGTAAACTAAATCCAAGATCCCGTACGTATTTGGGCACCATAGCTACAGGTACGTATAAATTCGGTTAATGCGCGACACCTACCGAATGTAAACAAAGCACATGCAGCATGCCTGGCCTGGCAGGAAGTACAATATGGAAAATGGAAAGCGGCGCGCAGTTTTGATTGCGCGCGCCCTTGCGCGATCTTGCGCGTCGCGCAATGGAAATCTGCGCGGCTGTGCAACTTACACAGAGCTCGAACCCAAAATTTTTAACTTAAACATGTTTGTTAGGCTTATATAATGTTTATTTAGCGTAAAAATAACAAAACAAAAAAGTTTGATTTGATAATGCACGCTTTGGGGTTTCGTTCGCCATCAGGTTACTGACTTGGCTCAAGTCGACCAATTTTCGGTGAGCGGACGAGAAACAAATCTTCTCTCATAACAAATCTGTAGGCGGGGCTTATGTAGGCTTAATCTCGAGCTTAATTGGCTATCTGCTAGGCTGTGATTGGATAACAATGATGCAGCCACATTTTTATTGGCCAGCTGGAGAATAAATTATTCTCCAGCTATTCTCGAGAATAGTTATTTTCGAGATATTCTCTAATGGTGCAGGGAAAAGTTGGAGAATAAAACCTCGAGAATAATTATTCTGTAATAGCTCGACGTCGACAATAAGAATAGCTCGAGAAGAAGTTGATGCAATTGGCCGTGAAAATTACATTAAAATATTTGCCGAAAAAACTGATAATGGCATTGAGATTGAAAATAATTTCATAATTGAAACCTACCTAGTACCTACAATAGTACAATCTTAACAGTTTCGGTCCTGAATTTAGTAAATTTTACAAAATTACATAAAACAAAACGAGCGAAGTTAATGTAATTTTATTGTCACGTGTCAAGCATCTGTATTGAAACATCACCAAAAAACAACGAATCAGCAAACGAACAACACTGAACAAAAGAGTGTTCATGAAAATAAAAAAATAAATGTATTCATTGACCACGCTTACATAGTTCAGGACCAAAAATTACATTTTGAAAGATCGTTTATATATCCGATTTTATCAACGTCATGTCACGTCATAATAGTGTCACTGTGAGACACTCCTCTAACTGTAATTTGTTTGCTGCGCAAACCGACGCACTCGTTGGAATCGCCTTACATGTTTAACTAGCACATGATTTTGGTAAAATGTTGACGATTCCCAAACAAATCTATCTTCTTGATACACGATATTCTTACAGGCTTTATAGCCTAAAACAAATTTCCAAATATGCACAAAAGTACAAGCCACAAATGTAAGCGGAAGGACGTGGGGGGCCAGGGGAGGAAGGGTCCTAAAAACATACGCAGAAGCGTGCAAAATTGGCAGAATTTTTGAAAATTTCACATGATTTTGGGCATTTTTGGCCGATCAGGAGAAAAAGTCTCCAAAATGTGTCCGGAGAAGCCCCATAAAAGTTGGACCCCGTTACATATTGTGTGGTACAAACAAACTATAAATACAGTTGTCACATGGCGTCAATGTAATCATTAGTCAGTTTGAGGCCGTGCGACCAGTCTGTTGTAGCATAGCCAGCACTGCAACTCAGCTTTGCATGCAGCTCTGCCTGGAAAGCAGTTGTGTAAAGAACGAAGTCGTACCGTACCCTGAGTTCAGTCTCGCACTCTGTGCTATACCGATATCTGAGTGCACCTCAAGCTATACTACCACTTACAGCAATTAAAACACTATAATGGCACAAAATAAAAACATTAAAGCACAGTGTAAAATACAAGAAAAATGATATAACTAACACAATAAGCAGTGATAGTTGTTTAAAGCACTAGTAATACAATACCACATCGTAGACAAGATTATGACTGACAAATGAGCAGCAAAAACATAAAAACAAATAAGAAAACAAAATAAAACAAACAGTAAAATGAAATGCAAAAGTTCTTTATAGCTGCTACAAAGGCACAATATACACGTATTCTATTAAACTAGCTATGGACGGCAATTGAAGACAACATAGGGACGACATAGCACGAATCAGGCACTGTATCCGACAAAGCATAAAGGCGCCAAAAAAATTCTTGCTTACGAATTTATTTTACATAATATACAGGGTACAACTATCCAAAAATCGACAAAACCAGAATTTTTGCATAAGAGTTGTGCGGGGAGTTCCGAATAAATTTTTGCTACAAGTACAAAAGCAAAACGTTTGTAACTTCGCATATAGTTAGTTCCTATTAGTGAAGATTTTGTTAAATCCAAACAATGGGAGAATAAATTGCTTTCCATCGCTTGTAAACACGACAAAAACCGCTAACATAAGCTAGCACATTCTCAAACTCCAAGGGCGTTGTGACTTGTGACCCCTTTACAACAAAATAAGAAAAAATAGGTATTCCCACATAAAAATAGAAAAAATTGGAAAAAATAAGAGCCGCAAAAGCAAGATGCTATCATGGTTCTATTTTGCGCCAAAGCTGTACAAACATGACAAGAATCTGACTAGCGACTACAATTCGTCTAAAACAACAATATTACTGACAAATACTACAGCGCTGCCTTTGCTTCGCAAATGGTCGGCAACCCAAAAACAGCAAACACTGTAAACCGTGAACAGGTCACGAAAACAAAGAATAGAGATTCCATCTTAAAACTGGTGGCAATTTCAACAAACATGTAATATTTTTTCATGGTATATATTTCAACCATATATACATAGCGACCAGGGGCGGCCGCCCTCCCCGAAATATTTTCCGACTGAAATTTTACACAATTTTACCCTTTGGTTTTTATTGCCCGACCGAAAAAAATTTCCGATACGTCTCCAATTGACCAAATTTGGTCCAAAAATAAAAAATTCTCGTATTTTTTCCTGGGGGCTGCCGCCCCCAGACCCCCACGACTGTGTGGCATATTATACTATTTCTTGTTTTTATCTTTCATGTTCATCAAAGCCTACGCATATATAGACAAGTATATACATTATGCTGCATTTAGTTGAGTAATACACTGTCTGATGTGATGTTCCCATCTTTTGTTTTATTTTCCTGTCGGAAAAAATATTCTCATACGTCTCCAGTTGACAAATTCGGCCTAAAAATTGAAAAAATCCCCATGTTTTTCTGTGTACGCCACCGGCTTTTACTACAAACAGACTCAACTCATTGCCCTTGATATGACTTCGGCAATAACAAGATAGCATGAAGCTGAAAAACGCTATTATAAAAAGTGAAAAAAAATTTTCCAGACCTCCGTTCCCCCCCCCCCGAAAAAGTCTAGGACCGCCAGTGATAGTGACATAATATGGTGTGGCACTGCTTAAAAAAATGTTCACAAAAACAGCATTAAAATACAATAATTTCTAAAATTACAGCAGATGACAGAAAATAAGCAATTCTATGAGTAGAAAGTGAGTACAGAAGTTTGATTTCCCCTGCAGAGGAGAATGGGCGGGGCGATGTCTTTGGTGAGGATCTCCAGCCAGGCCATGTACAGCGCCGACGAACACGAGCCCTTCCGGGGAACCGGCAAAGTCCTCAAATACAAACACAAAACAAGCCAGTGCCACCTTTGTACAAGCAGTAACTAAAAGATCGTAATTGAAACTAAATCGTATTGAAATCAGATTTCACCATAAGAGAAACACAAACGTTGATAAAAAGTAGAAATTATATGCTATAATAACTACCACAAAAATGAAAAATTGGACTGTAAAGTTATGAGCCTGTGACACATACCTTCTAAACTATTAAGAAAAAAATTAAGTGAAAACGCGTATAGCACTAAACAAGGCAAAGTTTTCAATACTTAGTGCGCATTATGACTTACAGAACAATAAGGGAGGCATCCATCGAATGCTCAAGCATAAGTTCACGTGCTCGTAATTGACGATTACTCTGAAAGGCAAAGGTCCGTATGATACAGCTCTGACAATCGATTAATAGTTCAGAACTCACGGGTACAATCAATCATGCAAAGTATACAGAACGATATTATATACATTCTGAAGCATTTCTGTTGTGCCTGTCTGTTTATCTGTGTCTCAGACATTGGTCATCCTATTACTTCTGGACTTCAGAAAAAAAACCTACACTCTCTGCACAATAATCGATACATCGTCGACTAATATCGGTCTATCACCCGCCGCGTAAAAATCATCACTATCCTACATTCCTACGATAGTAATCCTGACGCCTGGAGACCAAGACACCGGCAACGCAGTGTGTTATTCTTCTTTGTGGCAAAAAGGCATGAATGCAGTTAACAGCATGTGCATGATTTTTGTGTTAGTTTGGCATGTTTATGGAATTAAAATGGGCCATATTAGCGAATAAATGAAAATAGATGGAAGTTCCTTATGTAAAATTCAATTTTTTAAATTCATTTTTCCAGAGTTCCATACTAGTTCGTACCGGTTGTGTAACTTTCAGCATTCTCGTTCTAAACTATAGCTTTGATGTCGCTTTGGGGTAAAAAGTCAGTGTCTGACAATAAAGTCTGTGAGTTTTTGCGTAACAATTGCATATTAAAGTATTTCTTAAAACATTATAAAAAATCCCTCAATCCCAATTACGTACTTCTTTTGGCTACGTCACAATCAATACCAGTCAAATACCTTATCCTTCTGTGCCAGTAATTCTGCAGGAGTGATGACATTTTGCGAAGGTTCTTCAGCACAGCCCATTGATCGGAAATCACTGATTATCTGCTCAAATTCACGGACGCTGAAAACATCATTATGCAATGCGTAATAAACTTTAGCGTCACAGTTTCGCACAAATCCAAATGAAAATAATAAAAAAGGATATCTTCATAAATTTATATTAACCACGCTAGACGACAGAAAGCATTTGCAAAGTACAGAAGAAATACCCCCATTCGCATTGCCAACATTACTTATCTATCTACAAAGCCACGGGCCCACGGTTATTAGAAAACCTCCGCCAATATGATTACGAAAACGTCCTCGTGACCGGTGGGCATCACTTTTGGCAGAATAAAAGTTTAGCGTTCACTGCTGAAAATTGCTAGCTAGCTAATGAAAGATATGAGACAAAACTTACTGCAAATAGAAATGTGTACTTAGTTAAAGTAGATGGACAAGAGCGTGATCAGAATAAAATCCAGTACGGTTAAAATCCAGTATGGTTTATTAAAGATTAGCGTTTTCTGCACCTTAAAAAATGACCCCTGCTCCTTCTTGTCAGTGGTATCTTATCGCTATTTCTACGTGATGACACAAGTTTACCGACAAAACCAAGTCAATCATATTTTTTTCGCGACCAATATAGTCTAAAGTATCGTCTACCTTTCTGGTCGCGGCCTTTTAGTGATATCAGGTATAACAAAAACGTCCGAATAGTTGATACGAAATTTGCTGAGTAAACTCGCCACACTAAAAAGAACAAAACCAGTTTTCAATTAGTGTCACCAGTTGAGTAATCTCGAAGCAGATCGAAAAAAAACATGGCAAACAAATTATAACAGCTGTCTTTAGACTTTGCGCCACTGTATATAATGTCAACACTACAGCAAATGTTAAGATGATTTATTATTTCATGCCATCACTGCTAGCTGCATGGGAAACATCAAAAGACTGAAGTATTTTTACATATTCCATTTAGATATTATATAAATACAAAAGGACGACTTTATATATAAATACAAAAGGACGACTTTCACTCACCGAAAATCTACTTTAATTTTAATGTAATTAATATATGCCATAGCTCTCAGTCAGTACTAATTAAAACAGAAACTTTCACTTTAGCTATATCCTTCAAGCGTACACTTGATAACAGTTCAATACTAAACTCCCCAGATGACAGTTCAAATGAAGCAAATTAAAAAAATATCTTATACCTGCGATGTTCTTGCTCAAGTTGACTCTTGCTTGAAGCAATGGTAAAAACCCGTAACTGAGACCCTTCTAAGTAGGATGGGGAGACTGTTAACAAGTATGGTATAAGCAGGGTGAGGCCTAAAACAAATACAACAAAATGAAGCAAAAATACAGAACACAACAGAAAATTTTATGAGACTTACTTGGATTCAACGGTATACAAATAAAAACCTATTTTCAAAATAATCAGATTTTAGTGGCTTGAGGGCGGAAGGCCCCAAACGCTGAGAATTTTTGTTTTTCAATGTTATGATTACGCTTGTGCATTCCGGAATAAACTTTCGTGTTATTCAGCGTTCAGTTCCGTTACTATAATAGGAGTTAGCGTTAGCGTGCTGTATGTGATGAATTCAAATTCATGTAAACTCAGAACACTTACACATTCAACTTCTACGTGAATTCCTTCGGGTGAGCGGGAATTTTTGTCTTTGATTAAAACAGCAATAACACAAACATTGACCACACTAAGAATAGGAAAGACAGCCAGTCAATGAACTACTAAATTGTTTATGTACTTTTGCTAAATAAAAAATTGTAACCAACCGCCATCGTCAGCAAGCCAGTAAACATCAATGGTTCCTTTTTTCATCTTTCTCTGGAACTGATTAATATGTGCTATTAGGTTTTTCTCTTTTTCAGCCTTAATTTCCAGTCGCTCAAAATCTTCGTGTTCAGGCGTCTGGGCGAAAGTCACTTCTAGATCCGGGATTTTGTCCGCCATGGAATCTGGGGTTCCGCTATTCAGCAGTCGTGCCAATTCGCCCATTTTTTCCTTCATGCAACTGGACACTTTCTTGACCTTCTCATGATTATCTCTGGCGCTCAGCTCAGACGACAACTGCGGTGTTAGCGCACTATGAGTGACGTTGGCTGAAACAAAGACATAGTAAATATATAAGAGGCATTTTTTACAGTCTGGGGCGAATTTACTCAGACCAACTAATGTCAGAATGATACAAGACTGGTCCGAATAAGACTTTGAATATCGTAATCGCATACAATTTAGCGTAATAGCTACATTTTCTCAATGTCGGTTTATCAGGTGAACAACAATATACTGCCACACTAATTATGCTTACTTCTGGCGACGGTAGTTAAGAAAAAACGTTGGGCGTCCATGGACAAAGTACTCCTTTTTTCGAAATAATACGAGACTAAACTTACACTCTTTATCATCCAAATCTGATTCGTCATTGTCCTCGTCACTGTAGCTAAGCTTCAAGTAGCTTTCAGTCTTGCGTATAAGCGGCTCGGCAGCAGGTAGGGACAGCCTCTGGAAGTCCTCCATGTTATGCTGACGCAGCAACTCAGTGCAATCAAAGCCAAGCTGGACCCGCAAGATACCCACAGCGAAATTCATATCAAAGGCGTTGCTGAATTATTACAATATTGTGGTAGACTACAGCTGGACATACGTGTCAGCCTGATTCATACTGTGGTTTGGATAAGTAAAGAATTACTAGACTCATCTAATCAACTCCATTGTGGGAACAAGAGCCACATCTAGGTTTATATGCCGTATACGGTATGAGCATAAAACAGCAGTAAACTATTTAGTCTGCAGTGAATCTATCCTGCTATTCTGTTAAGGAAATGAGCCATTAAACAGAGCCAGATAATGGGTTACTTAGATCACACGAAATCAGTCGAGTTTTTCGCCGACGTTTAAGAGACTGAGACGGGTTCTAAGTTCTGGGCCCGATTTATCGAAACAAAATGTTCGTCGTTGAAAAAGCAAAATGTTCGTCGTTGGAAAACAAATGTTCGTCGTTGAAAAACAAATGTTCGTCGTTGAAAGTTCGTCGTTGAAATTGTTCGTCGTTGAAACTGTTCGTCGTTGAAAAATTTTTCAACGACGAGCTTTGGTTTTTTAGAACATTATTATGTTCTAAAAGACAAAAGCTCGTCGTTGAAAAAATTTTCAACGACGAACATTTCAACGGCGCTGTTGTTTTTGTTGTTGTGCTGCTTCCAGCCGTTGACGGGAGGGGTCAATTGGCTCGGGTGCACCCGGGGATGCGCCCGTAGTCCTTGAGGTAGGCTATTGTCTGTACCGGATGTTTCCATAAAACCGAAAGAGATTAAAAATAAAAAAAAAAAAAAAAAAAACACAAAAAACAAAAAAAAAATTAAAAACAAAAAAAAAAAAAAAAAAATAAAAAAAAAAAAAAAAAAAAAAAAAAAAAAAAATATTAAAAAATAAAAAAAAATATAATTATATTTTAAAAAATATAACAAAAAAAAAAAACAAAAAAAAAAAAAAAACATTCACACAAAACAAAAAAAAAAAAATAAAAAAAAAAAAAAAAAAAAAAAAAAAAAAAAAAAAAAAAAAAAAAAAAAAAAAAAAAAAAAAAAAAAAAAAACTGGCGGAGCCCAGGTGGCGCTGTCTGGCAGCGTCCCCCCTCTGACATTCGAGGATGGCGTGGTGGAGATCGTCAGTTTTGCCGGGCCAGTGAGTGCACTCCGGCGAGAGGACCGCACAAATTCTGTGTAAATACCAGTGAGTATGGGAGAGAACCCTCCGACTCGCAGCTGAGATAAGACTGACCGTTCTTGACGTGACAGATATGCCTCCTTGTGGCTGGGAGGGGGTCTGATCCGGCAGTCAAGTCTGTCAGAACATAAGAGTAGCCCGCCACTCCCACCAGATGGTGCTGCGTACAAAAGCTCGGTACGCCTTAGGGTCCACCGGGGTGTCAGTTAGCTCCAAGTTCGACGCCATTTTAGCCAGGTGATCAGCTAATTCGTTGCCGTGGATTCCCGTATGGGAGGGGACCCACATGATTCGGAGCGTTCGCTGGTTGGTCGCAACAGATTTAAGCAGTCTCCAAATGTGGTAGTCTGTCGCAGTTTCCGATCCAGCAGGGCCAGATTTTAGCTTCTGTATAACTGACCTGGAGTCAGTGTAGATGTGCACAGTCTTATCCTGTTGAGTGGCCACTTCTTCAAGCCAGTAGAGCGCTCGCTTAAACGCCAAAAGTTCTGCTCTGTAGCTTGAGGTGTGTTTGCCCGCCGGTTCCATGATGTTTCTGACAAAGTTTAAGCGCTTATGAGCCACATAGATCCCCGAGTCACCGTCACTCCGACCTCCTTTCGCCGAACCATCCGTATATATTTCAATGTCCGGAGGACCGTTTGCGGTATCAGACATTAGGGCCATGGTAGCAGCTAGTTTCTTAGCGGGTGAGTCGCGTTTGCGTATTTGGTCGCATAGGCTGTCACAGAGTTCCAGGCCTGGGGTGACTGCCACGGTGGCAGTGGTCGGTCAGGTTCTAGTGCTTCTGTACCCATAGGAAAGATGTTAAGTCGTTCTTCAACCTCTTGGCCGGTTTGGCGCCAAGATTTTTGTGAGGATAGCCTTTGCCGGACGGCTTGGTTGCTGACTTGGTGGGTCGGGTTGGAGTCTGGTAGCCGGCGAGATCTGTCAAGAGCACGACTGGCATGGATCAGGGCACTATGTTTGAAAGGCAGCAAGTTGGCTTCATTCTGAGTCAGCTCACCGGGGGCGCCTTGGGGGCAGCCAGATATTATTCGCGAGGGTTCGTTTTGAATAACTTGTAGCTTAGCCAGATTTGAGGGTGCCGTGGTCGACATCCAGGCTGCTGAGCAATACTCTATGGCGGAGTTTATGTAAGTGAGGTAGACAAGCCGCATATCTTCTTTGCAGCTGCCCCACTTCGTGCCCGCCAGGGCCTTGAGAACCCGCTCAAGCTCAAGCCATCCGTTGAAATGTTCGCCGTTGAAAATTTTTCAACGACGAACATTGGTTCTTCAACAACAAACATTGGTTCTTCAACAACAAACATTTGTTTTTCAACGACGAACATTTATTTTTCAACGACGAACATATTTTGTTTTTTCAACGACGAGCATTTTCAACGACGAACATTTGCTTTTTCGACGACGAACATTTGTTTTTCAACGACGAACATTTGTTTTTCAACGACGAACCTTTGTCCTATAATTACGTGTTATGTTCGTCGTTGAAAATGTTTCGATCAATCCAAAATTTTCAACGACGAACATTTTCAACGACGAACATTTTGCTTCGATAAATCGGGCCCTGATCTGACTTGACCTTGTGAGAACCAACTGCTGACTTCACTTCAATCTACCGCAACACTGCAGTAGCCCTGTATTCCTGGACTTACTGTATGACGTTGACGTAGTCGTTGATCTGAGCCATGGTGGACTGTCGCCAGTTGCTCTTGTAGCCCACCACCAGCACGTTCGGGCGAAGCTTGCCCAGACCAGCCAGCTAGATAACAAAATGAACACATGAACTTCACCTAAGCTGTTGCTGTAATGAACATTGTTTTACTATGGTTTGAAGAGTCCATTTTAGGTTACTATACTTCTAACACCAGCGAACAAACGTTTACAACATAATGACAATCAACGGCAAAGTCATCGAGTGTACGTTGGCCCTACTTAGCTCAGGATCAACACTCTGACTCTACACAAAAGCGAAACCTAAAAAACTGACAAGAATCTGACTAAATGACTAAAAAAACAGGATCGCTCACTGCTATTGCTATCTCGTCGTCCTGTATCAAAAACTAATGCGTGTTATATTGGAATTGAAATATATTGGATCATACTGTGGAGGATTTAAGATCCTACTATTTTTTCACCGTAACAGGTAACTAAATTACTTACTGAACTCGTCACAGGTGACTGTATATTCATTTTTAGATTAAAAACTGTAACGCATTTTATACCGTTTTAAATATTACCTGTATTAATGAATCAACGCCATTAGCAAAATTTGTAGCCAAAATTGGACTATAAAATGCGTCGATTTTCTTTCTGGCTAGCCACTCCTCAGCCTGACGGGACAATTTTCGCAAAGATATCAGCGGACGGTTAGATTTTTCATACTAAAAATAACATTAACATAGAGCGACACAGTGCTAACACCGCACTATTTTTCGCATACAATTTCGACCCGTTCGCATCCTGTGCAGTTACGAACGATGCAGCTATAATTTCAGCCAAAAATGCATAAATAACAAAGCTTCGTCTATTTTATAATTTTCTATAACTTTTCCCCTAATGTGTTTATGCCAACGAAAACGAACAACTATGGCACATGAATTCCAAGTCTTTACGGATACGGAATTCTCTCTATTGCCCTCTTCATTCAAGCATTAATACGTATCTACCCCGATGACATGTCCGCAGATCATGAGCGAGGTGTCCTTTGTGATGGAGGCGACGAAGTCCACGAGCGAGGGTCTGGCGACGGGGTTTCCGGTGAGGACGAGGACCTGGGGCCGGTATGTCTTCACGTGCTCCTCCGTCCCCAGCAGACGCAGCATCCCAGACAACGCCGACTTGTACGTGTGCGCCTGGGTCGACGAGCCCCAGTTCACGTCTGAAATACTAACAAAAAACGTGACTTATCAAACTAGCTAGTCATGTATGACGTATGCAACCATTCAACTATCATCAAGAGTACATTAATATTCAATTATGCACTCTTGCTATTATTGAGATCTATGTGGTTACCGGGCTTTCTGTGATGGACGTAAACGTAAAGAATAGTGATGAAAGCAAATGTAAGCAGGGCAGTCCACCAGCTGATCACAAACATAGCACCAATACACAGCACGGCACCCACCAGGGACACCCACATGTTGTAGTAGCGGAAGGAGGGACGGAAGCCTAAACCAGAAATATAACACTAAAAATCCCTCAAAAGTTCAACTTCTACGAGTTGCCGGCCCTGATAGGTTTTCATTCTATCACTTCTATTATATGATCATCTTACAGTACACCACAATAGGTGGAATTCATAAAAGGTAACTTGAACCCAGTCTTAGTGTCCATTTCTTTGGCTGACTAGACCCGATAATTTTAGTCCGCTGCATCTGTTTAAAAATCAAGCCTAAAACTGCCATTATAAAACCCCCAGATTATCCATCATGCTTAACTTTTAGCGCACTGGTTTTACGCAGACTAAACGGATCTAACTGTACATGCTAATGTTGAGCGTGTATGTTTAATCCTTTTTGACCGCCGAAAGTTTAGAAATAGGTTCGGACGATAATAGACGTAACAACAAAACAGGTTAATAATAAAACTGTCGTCAAATGAAACTGTCGCAATTCCCTGAATCATAACAGTGATTAGAAAGTCTACTTAACAACATTATAGCTGACCTGGTGACCTAGCGTAGGACGCATCAAAACAGGCATAATTTATCAGTGCATATGACGCCAGAAAAAAGTTGGAAATTATTGGAGCTATGACATCTAAGTTTCCTAAAAAAAATCAATTAAACGTGCCAAAACAATAATTATAAAAGTTTTAGTTTACTCAATCAATGTCCAAGTTTAACAGATAAGGAAGATTAGAGATACAAAATACTTCGAAAATGGGCGGAGTCACACAATTTTTGTGCACCATAATAGCGCTAGAGAAAAAACGCTGAAAAACCAACAGAATCCTACATTTATGACTAATGGAAGTATGGAACTGCATCAACAGAAAATACTTTTGGGTTAAAATAGCTATTCCATGTATAAAAAAATAAAAAAACAGCTCCAAAAAGTCCGCGCCATGTCAAAAAATGTGTTTATTACCGATGAGAATCATGGCAACAGCTATTGCAAAGGCGAGCGCATAAGCTCGGCGTGGTTCATCACCTGCTCCAGATCCCGCGGCGAAATAAGAGGTGTAGGGAAATAAGCGATCCTTACAGACAGCCTAAAATAAAAACTGAGACTGAACTCAATCATAAAAATCTGTATATTTTCGTTCTGAAATTACTTTTTAAAAACTGAAAAATAGCTTTATCCACATTATATACCTGAAATATCTTCGGAGCTGATACCAAAGAAGCAAGACCAGAGCTAAGTGTAGCAGCGAAAATGCCGGCCGTCACCAAGGGACCCCAGACACTTTGAGCTTCTATTATCTGCAACGAAACAAGAGTACAGATCAATTTTTATGCAACTGTTTCGTTAAAATTGTATACCAACCAGAATAGACTTCGCCTTGAGCACAGAAGCTTGTTGAAATCAGACCAATATTAACAGATAGCTAATTTTCATGAAGAAATTTTGGAAATACCTCGTTGGCTAAACTTCAGAGACCCTTCCGGCTTCCCCTCTCTGATTGTAAAGACACCGTGCAATTTCCCAACTGTCCTCATGTTTTCAGGAAACCTCTCCGCCGATTTGAGGGGTGGGACCACCCCCCCTTACATGTATGCTGCATTCTTCATGTTTAAATACTAAATAGTTAACATATTTTTTTAAAAATGCAACAAGTTGCTATATGTTCGAATATACTCGCACATTATCACAACAATTTTAACTTATGTTGGTATATACTTGTTATTACTCTCATTCCGAAATACTGACTTGAAAATAATTCATGAGCCCATACGCACAGGCTTGTGGCGTGCCTGAAGCGCCTGAAGCTGCACTGGAGTTGTCTGAAAGATCGAAAGCTTCCAGGGAGTCCCGGACAACGGAAGAGTTGCAAAAAGGCAAACCACCGGACAGCACAACGGATAAGTCCCCAGAGGCGTCCCGCATGACAGTAGAGCCGCAAATCCAGGCAAAACTCAGGTAAATGCTGCTGGTTAATAAAATTGCCAACAGTGTGCCCTTCGGGATGGCCGTCTGGGGATTCTAAAACAGTTGACACAAAATAGGGTATCTTTCGTTGTACAATGTCAACGACAGGTGATCACAAAACTCATCGATGTTCAGCAGAATTGTATACAGAAGTCTGAAAAACTTTAAAAAATCATAAAGGCCTCAGACGAACCTCATAGAAACCTCAGATTTTTACACTCTTATATATACTGTGATAAACACAGGGAAGGGTACTATAGGAAGGGACTTGGTCCCAGCAAATACTTTGGCATTGACCCTAGTGCCGAAAGCGTTGCCCTAAGCAGTGGACTACAAACCCTAGATTAGACGAATTTGCCTTTTCGCACCTTAGCAGCCTGGTGACTGCAATCAATCGCTTTTGCCGATTATTAGAATCCCATCCCCAGGAATAAAATACATGTTTCCGATGGCACGCTAGTTTCAGTGCAACAATACTGAATTAAACTCATTAAACCTCATTTATGGTCGATTTGTGGGGGAAAATACGGAAACTTTTTGCTTTCATGTCGTGTTTTTAAACCGTCCAAGACAACTCCATTTGAGGAAATTTTTTATCGCATCCGATCATCCGACTATAACCTGTGACAACATTTTTAGGATGGTAAGAATCTAACACAGTGGTTGACTATAGGACGATATGGTAAGCGTCTACAGATTTGAGATAAAATTAGACTTAAAATGTGAGACTGCCCTGCTTGCACTTCGCAGGATCGGGAGTTAAGGTCACAAAACTTGACCTAAATTAGACACACACAGCTTTCTTACTAATAAGTAGCATTAGTGTAACAGGCATACTCTTGTTTTGGGAATAGTTCGTCGCCTAAACTATTCTTCAACCCAAGAAAGAAGCGAGCCTGAACATAGCTGTGTTCGACCGCTTTCAGGAAAGAAAATTTTAAAAAAAACCATCACTAACCAAGTTTTGTTTCACTCAGTTTCAGCTCACCGAACAATTAAACTTCACTTAACCTCATAGGTACGCAGACGCACGTATGTATATACGACATAGGTACGCAGACGCACGTATGTATATACGACATACGTACGTACATAATACGTACGTATATATCAGAATACATATTATTTTTAGTTCGGCACCTTAAAGCTAACGCATATGACCTAATTTGTCAACTAAAAAAATAGGTATCTTGGTAGTGCACCTTATGGCATTATATATAACGCGAAAAAATAATTAACGACTTGGCCTCAAGTATTTAACTTCAAAGTTTTTACTAGTTCACTCCAACTTTTAGCAGTTGAGTATATATTACATAATATATACATATTCGCGCTGAGAAATATATTCTTGCATTTCAAGATTCAAAATATGTCACGACTTGAAGTGTATATTGTCCCCCCCCCCGCCCCCCCCCCCCCCCCCCCCCCCCCCCCCCCCCCCCCCCCCCATTCTTACCATCCTAAAAATGTTGTCTCAGGTTATAGTGCAATAAATCAGGATGCGATCAAAAATTTCAAAAAATGGAGATCTCTAAAAACAGTTTTAAAAACACAAAGTGAAAGCAAAAAAAAACTATATTTCCCCCCAGCACCCAAACCGTAAATGAGGCTTAATTTTTTTAATTCACTATTATTTGCACTGAAACTAACATGGCATAAAAAAAAGTGTATTTTTTATTCCTGGGGATGAGATTCTTAATAATCGGCAAAAACAATTGATTGCAGTCACCAGGCTGTTAAGGTGCGCAAAGGCAAATTCGTCTAATCTAGGGTTTGTAGTCCACTGCTTAGGGCAGACACTTTCAGCACTAAGGTCAATGCCAAACCATTTGCTGGGAACCAAGGGGCTTACTATAGTACCCTTCCGCTGTTTATCACAGTATATATAAGAGTGTAAAAAGTCTAAGGTTTCTATAGAGGTTCGGTATGAGGCCTTTATGATTTTTTAAAGTTTTTCAGACTTCTGTAGTCTCGTCTGCTGAACATCGAATAATTTTTGTGAATTGCACCTTTGTAGTCAACATTGTACAACGAAAGATTTTTTATTATCTGTCAGACTGTTTTCAGAATCCCCAGACGGCCATCCCGAAGGGCACAGCTCTTGGCAATTTTATTAACCAGCAGCATTTACCTGAGTTTTGCCTCAAATTTAAGGCTCTACTGTAGTGCGGGACGCCTCTGGGGACTTATCAATTGTGCTGCTCCGGTGGTTTGCCCTTTTGCAACTCTTCCATTGTACCCGGGACTGCCTAGAAGGGTTCGATCTTTCAGACAAGCTCCGGTGACGCTTCCGGCGCTTCAGGCGCGCCCACAAGCCCGTACGTATGGGCTCATGAATTATTTTCAAGTCAGTATTTCGGAATAGGAGTAATAACAAGTAGCTGCCCACATAAGTTAAAAAAAAATTGTTGTGATAATGTACAAGTATATTCGAACATATAGCAACTTGTTGCCGCGCTAAAAAAGTATGTTAACTAATTAGTATTTAAACATGAAGAATGCAGCGGGGGGGAGGGTGTGAGGGGGGGTGGTGCCACGTGGGGGGTCGGCGGAGAAGTTTCCCTGAAAACATGGGGCTAGTTGGGAAATTGCACGGTGTCTTTACAATCAGAGAGGGGAAGCCGGAAGGGTCTCTGAAGTTTAGCCGAGGACGGAGTTTGCCAAAATTTCTTCATGAAA
>JASANF010005989.1:0-79322 GCA_030248245.1 Trissonchulus sp. WLG1_4
TGATACAACACTATTATGTACTCTTGGTACAATGTACATTCATAGTAAATGATCTTACGGTATTGAATTACTCAATAAATTTTTTTGGTGAGTAATACAGATTCAAGTATAATATCAGACTGTAAAAAGGCACCACTAAGTTTGGTGTTTGTTAATTCATAGAATTTATTTAACATTGTTTTACTAATTATGCACCTCTTTTTGCTGTCATTAAAGGCCAGTTTACACGATCAAACTTGCACCAAACTTACGCCAAACCAAACGTGCTCCAAACGGAAGGTTTGGTCCGAATTCGCACCAAACTTGGCATTCACACGACCAAACATTCACCAAACCACCAAACCAAGTTTGGCGGTCCACCAAACTAGAGTGGGTAGTTTGGTCTGAGTTTGGAGTGAGTTTGGAGCATGTTTGGTGTGTATTCACACGACCAAACTCACACCAAACTTACACCAAACTCGAGTTTGGAGCAGGTTTGGTTTGGCGTGAGTTTGGTGCAAGTTTGGTCGTGTAAACTGGCCATAACAACACCGGCAATTTTGTCGTGTAGAAAACATTCATTTATAGAAAAGCCTCCTTAAGAAAGCTTTTTTCAAACACTTTATATCATTTTTTTTTCTTGGAAAAAAATCACAAATATTCTAAAAGCACGGATCAGGCTGGGAAAGAAGGTGCAGGTTGGAAAGGTAAAAAAGTTGATTTAAAAAAAATTTGTTGCCGCCTTCTATAACCGCAGAAAAACAACCGCAGGGAAAAGAATGCCGGAACAAAGTCAATCTAAATTAAACCAAACTTACCCCAAAAACCCCCCCTCTTTGGCTCAAGCTCCGCCATTGTCTGAAACTTAACATATAGACTTGGTTTGCTTCAAATTTCACTTCTTCACAGTTGGCTGTACTTCCACGTAGCCGATTTACTTTCATTTATATTGATTTTCCTTCTTCTTTAGCAACTAAAACTTTTGCTCCTTCCAATTCCATTTATCCACAATCGTGTTTTCTATATTCGCCATGGCCTTCTTTACCAGATCGTCGTGCTTTGCTTCGACTATTTGTTTCTATTGGAGCCAAGTCTTTTTTCTGGTATAGCTTTTACTAGGTTCTCTCTTTTTTGGATGATCCATCAGCTTTCTTTCCTTATTCCTGGTGCCGTCTTTAAAACTTCTACACGCTTGAATCTTTGTTCTCATTTGATCATACGATTCCCACCCTGAATCTAGTTAGTTCATTAAAGATTTCATGTTGGCTGCCCGACTGGCCAGTTTAACTAGCACCGATCTTATTCAAACGGTGGTGGCTAATGGCTATAGCTATAGGTATGCTCCCACGGTCGTTAGTTGAACGTAGTAAAATACCCAAGCAGAATTTATGTAAAGCTCTATGGTTGCGGTCATGTGTTTCACCGCTCTTGCGCACTGCAAGCACTACAGAATACGGTAGCTACCTGCCCTTCCCCAGTGTTAATTTACACTGGAAATTCGATCTATCCAAAAATACATGATTCAGAAATTCTGAATACAGTATCTACGCGGCACCTAAGGGGGACGCGGGGTGCCGGAAAAAAGTAGAGTACTTGCTTCACCTGACATACCTACTAATTTTATAATTTTGAAACTTTAAAACTTTAGGGGTCAAATACTCGTAAATTCGTTTCCAGACTGATCTCCACCTGAATCGATCTCATCTTTAGCTATAGGTAGCAAAAATTTCGCATACAGCGGCATACTTCGGCAGCGTTTCTAGCGCAAATAACGGTAATAGCACTGGGGGGCCGCTTGGTCGGGTCCATAAATTCGTGCAACACTCTTGTCCAACTACAACATACCTCGTAACGGGTATCAGACCTAGCGTTCTCAGATGGCTCCTCATGTTTTCAGTACGCTGCCTGACACTTGACTTGTATTCTGCAAACCTCCAAACAAGCGGATGAAAATAGGCGCGCGAGCGAAATCCTTCGAAGAGGACAAAGCAGCTGCAGTAACTTACTGACATCCTGATCCTACAACCCTAACTCAAAATCGCAGTACCTCTGCCGCTAGCTTCAGAAGTCGCTTATGGTTGCTTCTCGACATAAACGTAACGAATACAGTAACCACTATATGAAAACACGAGCAACACTGCTTAGTCTTTATTCTTGCAAATTTCAACTAAAAACCTAACCTACACTTTCGCTTTAATAAGCCTGGGTTAACTAATTTCATGTGTGTTCTGCTGCCGCTTCAACTAATTTTTGTACTCAGGCACAAAACGCAACAACTTTTAAAAACCGTAGCCAAATATTTATTCAGTGATTTACCTGTATGCAAAAAATATACTATAAATAAATAGACAGTCTGCTAGTAGTCCAGATGAAAAGAACAATATTAAAATGTTTTTTGGTTCCATCAGTAGCCGTTCATCTGATGACATTCGGAGGTCTCTGGTCTGCGTTCTCGATTTCGACGACAACAGTGCCCGAGGCTACGTCGTACATTGATCGGTTATTACGTCCAATATACATTGTCAGACACACGGGGAATACAAAGCCAAGGGCAAAGTTTTTCAAAAATGAGCGTATTAGTGATCTAAAAACAAAAAAAACAATGGTTTAAGTTCAAACAGTCGTAACAGTCCTAGTCATAAACATTAATAAAGAAGTTACTCGTTACTCTAAATTTTCTATTTTCCCCTTACCATAGCACGAAGTCCCAATATACCATAGAACCAAGCTTTCAACTTTTCGCACCAAAGACAAAGGGTGCTACCAGCCAGTGAATGAAAACTAGTAAACCAGTTCCACGACTCCACAGCGATGAGCAGTAATTTGGAATACTCAAAAACGAGGTCCTAGTCAAAGACGCGATCATTCTAAATACAATGTGAAAACATTTTCATGGTATAATTAATAACATCAAGAGTACATAATAGGAAGAGTATGACACTCTTTCTATTATGCCTTCGGGTGTGCGTCCAATGCGGAGCGCGAAATAGCCCGTTTATATACGGTTTTGAGGGGGGAGTACCCGCCCCCCTCAACTGAAGACCCCGTACTCAACTGAGGGGGGGGGTAACCCCCCTCAGTTCAGTACCCCGTCTTCAGTTGAGGGGGGGTACCTCCGCCTCATTTCAAGACACTAACAAGGACTTTCGTTGATGAGCTGAAATGAGGGGGGGTACCTCCCCTCAACTGAACACGGGGTATTGAACTGAGGGGGGGGGTACCCCCCTCAGTTGAGTACGGGGTATCGTTTTGAGGGGGGGGGTACCCCCCTCAGTTGAGTACGGGGTATCGTTTTGAGGGGGGGTACCCCCCTCAGTTGAGTACGGGGTCTTCAGTTGTGGGGGGGGGGGCTACCCCCCCCCCTCAAAACCGTACATAAACTGGCTATTTCGCGCTCCGCATTGGACGCGCGCGGCCAGGCATAATAGGGAGAGTGCCTTACTCTTCCTATTATGTTGCTTATGTCGATCTCAAAAAGGCATTCAATTCTGTTAGCCATAAAAAACTTCGGATGAAATTGCGGCAAATTGGGTTTGGAGGAAAATTCTTGAATGTATTACTTGCCTTTATTACTGAGCGTTTTCAACGTGTCAAGTTAGGGAACTGTTTTTCGAACTGGACTCAAGTTTCTAGTGGTGTCCCTCAAGGATCCGTATGTGGTCCAACATTGTTTTTGATATACATAAATGATTTCCAAAGTACTCTTGCTGATGATTGCTCTGTCTGGTATGCTGATGATTCAAAATTCTTTTTTTGTGGCGACAATCGTCAAGCAGCCTTACAAAACACTCTTGACAATCTTTATTTTTGGTCAAACCAGTGGCAATGGCAGGTTTCGCCCCAGAAGTCTTGGATTTTACAGGTGGGGCGTAGTAATTGCAACTCAGTTTATATGCTAGGAGGGCAAATTCTGGAAAACATGGAGGGTTGTGCTGACCTTGGTGTATTTGTCTCAAAATCGCTCAAGTTTTCTGAGCACATTACTAGAATTGTTAAAAAAGCTAATAGTGCTATGTTTCTTATTGAGAGAAACTTTGTATGTAAGGAACGTACTGTTTTGTTGCAGCTATACCAATCTTATGTTCGCCCTGTTTTGGAATATGCTTCTGAAATTTGGAATCCGCACTTAGTCAAAGATATTGAGCTTTTAGAAAAGGTGCAAAAAAGATTTACTTATTGGTTTCCTGATTTGAGAAATTTTACTTACGAAGATAGGTGTGAATTACTAGATTTAGAGTCACTTGAAATGCGTCGTTTAATGAAAGATCTTGTTTTTGTATACAAAATTGTTCATGGTCTAATTTGTATTGATCCCAATCAGGTTTTTGTCTTTAGCAGAGACGGTAGGACTCGCGGTAATAGTTTCAAACTAGCTATTCCGCATTACAGACTTAATATCAAAAAGTTTTCTTTTTTTGCTCGAGTTGTCCTACCATGGAATTCTCTTTGCGATTATTTAGTTTGTGCTCCTTCTGTTAAGATATTTAAAACGCAACTTTTGGAGAACAGACATTGTTTGTGCAAATTTTTAAAAGTTGTTAAATGCAGCTGTTTAACTACTAATTGAAAATAATGTGATACCTGTTTTTTTTAGTATTTTGCTTTGTGCTTACTCGCTCGTTTATTTCCTTTTCTTTTTGGTTGCTCCTGTTTGGTTATTCTGTTTTTTTTCTGCCTATCGCATGATTCCATGCTTTCTGAAGTAAATTTTCTTTCTTTCTTTCTTCACTCTTGATAACATTTAGACATCACATGAGCCCGTTTCAAGCTTGGGTCGAGTGGTAAGTAGTGAGAACGCAAAAAATATCCAAACCAGAAACGCCACAGTCACTGAGTATGGGAGGTACGGCAAATGATTGTGTTCGGACTTAATAAAGCGTCTTCTTCTATCGCAACCTACCGCTGCAAGTCAACAGAATGGGCTGCTTCTGAAATCAGCACACGACCGTCGTTGGTGCCAAGACTGTGCACTGCCTGACAGCCGATCACTTCGATACCCATCAGATACTTGCCAGGGGTGCAGCCAGGCACGACCATGCCAATGCCGTAAGAAATATAATAGGCCTGAACAAAGATACAATTGGTACAGCATATTGAACAACAGTGAACAAAACGCCCTGCAAAATATTTGCCATAGTAATAAGCGTAAAAATATTATTTCAAAAGGCTTTTTTAACAGATTTAACACTGCCATTGACACTGAAGCTAGGGGCGTAGCCGACATTCTAATAAGGGAGGAGAAATTAGCATTTGTTGACTTTTTGATAATAAGTGCTGGGGTTCCGGAATTTGGGCACGGTTGCCCCCAGAAAACCACACTGACCATTTCCGACGAAGACCTTTAAAGTTCAAAATTCAATTTCGTTATTTTATTCAAGCGGCGGTCAAGCCAGATATATCTCATTCTATGGTATGCCAAACGGTTAAGCATACAATTTCGACATTTCTAGACATTAGTAGTCACTAGTAATTGCCGTTATAACACTGTATAATTTTAAAAAATTCCGTTCCCTATAGCACTTTTTAACACAATATACACATCAGCAAAAACAGACTTCTTACATAATACAGAAATGGCAGTTAGTCGTATATAGAGTGTGAACAGTGACTTAGACATTTGACTCACTCACTAAGCATTTCTAGGCACTATTATACATACTGCAACAAACAGAAATTTTGAAACTCAATACCTTATCAATTTGATTAACACAGACTTTGATAACAATATATCATAATATACTATAAATTTTATAAATGACAAATATATATACCTCAATTACACTAATAACAGCCTTTCCCACAAATTCGTATGGCAATAATTCATGCATCACATCGATGAATGTTCGTAAATCGCTGAATTCGCCCAGCAAGCGCTCGTAGCGATCCAGCTGACTGAAAAAGTAAAACAGGCACTCACTTTCACATTGGCACCCGGCAGCAATTGAAATTGTCATTAGCCGCACTGATTTAAGCTAATATATATTTGCACACACACACACACACACACATACATACGATTCTTCACGCCCGCCCCACAACTAACATGTCAAATGAAGTGACCCACAGGCCACAACGAAGGGTATATTATTATTAACCCATAAAGTTCCCACAGTGAAGAATTTGAATATTAGTACGAATGAAAAATATTTATACATTCTGTTTTTACCTTGGACCACTTTTGCTCACTAAGGTTTTAAGATTAAGTGTCAATCATTTTTTGCACGTCTAGAACAGGGTTTTTTTTTTCAAATCCGAGACTGCGTCCATTTTGCGTCCCGTTCAAAAAAATTGCGTCCCACACAATGACAGTGCGTCCAGGTTGTACCGTGAAAGTCTTGTGTTTCTATCTGTGAATACACTACGTTATTGACGTCACGTCATTGACATTCTAGGTGACATCACCGAAGGTGCCCAGAAAAAAATTTCGGGGGAGGTGGGGATTGAATGACTTCGATTTTCTTTTGTGGGTTTAAAATGCATTTGTTTGTAATTTTAACAATTAGTGGATTTGCATTGCAAATGTAAGATCGCTAAAGCACAAAGTTGCGTGGGTCTGGGCCTGGGGTCGTCACCACACAGAAAAGAAATTGGAGAATTTTCAAATTTTTAGGTCGAATTTAGTCAACTGGAGACGTTTCAGAAAGTTTTTTCGTTTTTTGTATTACACAAGTAAATGCAGCATAATATACTCGTGTAAACAAGCAAATGCAGCATAATGTACTTGTGTATACAATATACATGCATAGAAAATTGCAGCCTCCAGAAGAAAATTGAAAATTTTTTAGATTTTAAGGTCAAATTTGGTCAATTGGAGAATGGAGACGCATTGGAAATTTTTTCTTACGCCTCGGGCCACCAGCACCTGTTCATCGCCTTTATACTTGGGTTTTTTAGTCAGACTTGCAAAAAAATCACTGCGTCCAGTTTGCGTCCCGCTAAAAAAATTTGCGTCCAGCTGAATGTCATTGCGTCTGGACGCACTGTGGGACGCAAAAAAAAAACCATGGTCTAGAATAGTGTTGGGATTTTTTTCGAATCGTACCCGAACCCGAACCCGAGCCATTCGTACCCGAACCACCCGAACCCGAAGCCGAACTTAGGCCAAATGATATGCTTGACATTACACACTTACTATATTTGAATACAGAATGTCAAAAAAGTGTGGAACAATTGAGTCAACAACGGTTAGTAGACTTTTAATATTTAACGTTGAACAATGTGATTAGTCAGCGAGAAACCGACTAAGTTACAAGATATGTCAATTCCTATTTAGCTTTACCGCTTTGTTTCGATGTTTTTCGAGAAAAAGCAGGTGTAAGTGCATGGCATAATACGGTTTAAAAAGCCGAATTTGCGCGAAAGTTTTTCCGTCAATAGCTTCAATCGGTTAGCTTCATGACACTTAAATATTGCTTCATGTTACGTTTGATGTTGTAGTTATGCTGTTGCAAGTAACCACATTCAAATTAATCTCGCCATTGGTTCGCGTTGTGCTCACTTTCTTTTCGATCCTATATATAACTAAGGTAAGTTTAGCGGAAGCACTCCGAAGGATCACAAAAGATAAACACTTATCTAGTTGCTCAGTGGGCTTATTATTGCGCTCAAAGCATTGTGAGTAGAGGCAGGTAAATAAACCCTGGACTTGAAGTCCGGCTGTTCCAGCCCTGTGGTTTATTACTCACCATTGTTCCAGTAGCCCTGGAGCATCAGGGGTGTCATCTCACACGCGACTACATCATGGTGGGGGGGGGAGTAGGCTTTCAAGTAACGCCTTCACGGACCCCTTCCCACACACATGTGGAACCCACTTACCGACCCAGTGTGTGAGGATAGACTGCTAAGTTGACAGTAGCACATGTGACCTTAGTCGATTACTGAAGGGAATTTCGTTAATCTTGACCTTGTGGGTGGGATTCGAACTGCCAACATTCGAATTAACAGTCCAACGACCTAACAGTCTACGGGGCACCGTAGATGAGTTATGAGTTTGTCAGAATTTCACTTGCGGAGCAGACAACTATGCTTATGCTGACAGATATATAGCGTCGGCTGTCGACCTAGCGCAGATTGAGGTTCAGGCTTACGAGCTCGTATTTTACGATACTCATTACTTACTTTTGACCAATAACACAAATCATACGTCTACTTGAGTGGGAGATGAAGGGAAGACCTCCCAAATTCGCTCTCAAGTGAGGGAGGGAGGGGTGCCGCCAGGAGTAGAAGAGTGGAAAAGGTCCCTGTGTCTGCAAAATCAGATTTTCAGCTAAAATCTCTTTGATGAGTGTGTTTCAACTTTTAAAAAAGTTATTTTTGAACGGAGAACTTAAACTGGCTTTTTTGATGACATTTCCTTATTTTTACCCAAATTTAGCCCAAAAATTGTCAAAATCGCTACTTTTTAGGTATATCCAAAATGTAAAAATTACGTTAGTTTGGAGGGCCGGGGGTCGGCTAATTCATATAGTCGGCTAAGAGGAGGAGACGTCACAGTCAGAGGGGGGAAGGGTACCCAATATTTTTTGAGCATTACATACATGTATATATGACACGAAATTGACCAAAAAGGCTAAGTTTCAGCCTGTGCTAGGTATACACCGTGCAGAAATTACAGTTTTGCGTTGGAATAATATGACCAATGAATAAATGGTTTATGCAACCCAGCTATCAGCTATGGTTAATTTGATCAATTACGTGTGATTGATACTCGCTGTCACGACACGCGCTAGAGACGAAATACTAAAAAGTTTCTAATGTTCGCTGCAGTCTAATAACAAATTATTATTTTATGTAATATTGGAGTTTTCGAAAACTGGCGCTCTCGAATTATATATTCGTGCGAAAATAGTTGAATACAGTTCAGGCCTAGCCTAGGGCTGACTTGGTTCAAACCACAGCTCGACAATCTGAGGACACGACATGAAAACGTGTGCAGCCTTGCTGTGAGGAAAGCAGCACCAGAATTAGCAGCAGCATTAAAGAATTGGGACTATTTAAAAATATGAAGTTTGTTCAGTATATATATATTTATCATATATACTAAAAACGCTTTCACTTTTCAGAAATTAGAAAAAATGCGTATGAAAATTTTGTAATTTTGTCCAAAAATTTAGGTACCCGAACCACTTTTTGCGTCCACGAACCCGAACCGAAAAAACAACCGGACAGAACCGTACCCGAACCCGAACTTTCGTCCCAACACTAGTCTAGAAGCATTTTACATATTTGTACGTCATTGTGTACATATACTATGTAGCAATCGACAACATGTTTTAAGTATATAGCGTCCAAACAATGAGCATACAAAAACTGGGTCAACGTACATAATTTCGAATTCCACAAGCAAATAGGTGAACATTAACTTCAAAGCGAAACAGAAAACAGCATCAATGGATTCGGCACACAAACGTCGCGCATACGTGGCCACATGACGCACTACTCCTAAAAAATATCATTGCAGATACAGTCAAAAATCGAAATCGTTTGCATCGGCAATTGAAATTGCCTGCAGTGGGTGGCACATATTTGAAGCTGAGGAAAGGTTCAGGCACCCCCTTCGCGGATTGCTTACATCTGACACAATCTGGCATATTTTTAGTGGGGGGGGGGGCTCGGGGGGGGACGCCCTCCTCTAGTTGGTCCGGAGCCCCCCCCCATCCCGTTGCGCTCTCCCCATTTTGAGCCCCCCCTCATTTCAGATGGGATGCCCCCATAGCCCAAAAATTTTTTCCGAAGGACGTTTTAGCGAATTTCTAGCTGTAGCAATGTCGTGTTCGTCGGGTTTTTGAGTCCTTTTTGGTTTGAAATATAGTATTAGCGTAGCTATAATAGCCTATGAAAACGTAACATTTAGCGTAAAATAACCATTTTTCCTTATAAAAATAGTGTTTTATAGTGAAAGGTGCGCCCCCCCGATTTTTGGTTGACGCCCCCCCCATCCATGGGGCGGGCTGCCCCATGGCGCCCCCCCCATAAAATTTTGCCTTAAAATATGCCAGACAATGTAACAATATGGTGGCATGGGGAACGAAAAATATAAAACTGTACAAAGTATATATATATATATATATATATATATATATATATATATATATATATATATATATACAATTAACTGTAGGACTGGTAAAGCTACACAAAACGGCCCCAGCTGGACAACCGTTCACTGAACTGTTGCTATCCGTTGAGCCTTGAGCAGCTGCAGAACCTTGTACTGACGCCGAGGTTGAAGCGGACTGGGTTGAGGCCGCGGATGTTGATTTTTGCAGTGGAATGCTGTAGGCATTCAACAGTCCTGGGACTGAGCTGCCAAAAGTAATTTGTTGTTGCAGATAGATGGGTGTGAGATACTGAGCCAATGACCACGTGTGATAGCACTAAACGCCCCGTGGCTTCATATAACAACAGCTTCAAACAGGGTTATTTAAAGTCCAGTTTAAGCTAACTCAAGATCAATTCCGTTAGCCAAAATTGTCAAAGATTTAGAAGACCGTGATTATATTATATATTTCAGTATCGGGATTATATTATCATCATTATTTATTAATTGCGTAAAAACCAAGATACGTGCTGGACGTAGCAAGCTGGCAGTTTGTCGGCTATTTGAATATTGAAGTTTCAATGCGATACATTAACGTGATACAGGGTTATTCATAAATTGAATGGAACTGTAATTCCCTAAGATTATTTTGGATATAAGACTGTAAGCCGCGGCAAGCTATTGATCACCTTTTGTGAGTCACAGTATATATTATTTTAGGTTGACAAGCATATCAGACGATTGGACAACGATTTGGCTCGATTTGAAGGTCAATTAAAGCAGAAATTGATTGGCGACAAGAGCGACAATAAAAAGTGTAGGTTTTTACATATATATAGCTTTACATACTTACTTTTTCGGGGATTCGGGCCTCTCCTGCCCCTGGACTCTTGATTTTAAAATGGGGTGTCCCCCCATCCTTATCTCAGCCGCATTAACACTGTGTTTAAATAATTTTGTGTTCTCATATAAAACGATGTCATAGTTGTTGGCGTTAATGGAGTATATATACTTTAGTAGACTTTTACATAAGCTAATATGTAGTTTCAGTACCAAAGAGGCTGTTGCAGACAAGCAGCGTCATTTTATGATTAGTCTAGGCTCACATTATCATTGTTATCGGCAATGGCTACACGCAGATAATTATCTTCAAGATAACACCGAGTCGGGGTGTCTTAAGTTAAGTGTTAGCAAAGTAGCTGCGTATATGCAACTAACTACATATCATTTATGTATGTAGCTAGGACTATACGGTTGAATGAAATGAGCAATGTGGCATGCTTTCATGGATTTTGCATACGTATATAAGTAATTTCCTTTTTGTTGTTTTGAATAGGATAATTTTGAAATGGCCTGGGATCAAGTTAATTAGCTAATATGTAGCTAATCAGGGACAGAAATGGCTTGTCTGTTGATTCAGATTGGGAGGAGGAACTCTGAAAATTGTAAAATGTTGTTGACCATTGACTTTTTTCTTTTTTGGTGTGTAGGATAGGCAGACTACAGGAGGCGGGCCCCTTACCTGTCAGTTGACTTTTACCCCGGGCTCTGGTGGTTGTAATTTCACCCAGGGGGTGGTTGCACCAACTTACAAATCTTACAATTGTTACAATTGTAAGATTAGCTTCACTTCAGAAGGTACAGTACTGTGCAAAAAAAAGTTTCCTCTTCGTCGGCGTACGACGAGCTTCGTCGTTCGCGAAAAGTGACGAACGTTGGCCGGAAAGTGACGAAGCAAAATTTTTGTGTTTATTGCATGCGGAAGTCTATTAGTCTGTAGCTTCACTCTCCCCCCCTGACCGAAAATTGTCAAAATTTGCAACCTGTTGTCCTTATAAATTCGAGTTTGCCAGCGAAGTTTGGAAGTAGGATTCCAAACTTTTTTAAAAGATATAAAATTAACCTTTTTTGGTCTGCTATTTGTACTCTTTTACATATGTATAAAATACATACGACAAAATTTTATGATTTTAGCGAGAAAATCTGATCTTGCCTCAGCATCTACCTCATCTGCCCGCAAACGAAAGCTGGACTCAAAGGATATGCTTGATGAAATTCCAAAAATTAGTCGGAAAAAGAAAGGGAAATTGGCAGCAGATATTAAGCAAGCGCCGACAGCTGTGTTAGTTTTACCTTTTTATGTGTAGTGTTCAGAAAAAGAGAGAGGCGTAGGGGTTATGGCTTATCATTAGTTGCATTATTTTATGAAGACTTGATAGCGTTCCTGAGTTAATTATGTACGCATAAGAGGCATAGTCACAGCTGTATTGTATATCAACAGCTCAGCGTATAATATGCCTTATAGCTATACTATCTTTTTTGGGGGATGTGAGGGGTGGAGTCCACCACTAAAAATGTTTCCTTCATTGATTTTCACAGTAAAGTTAGTTTGTGTTGCTTCTGGAGGCCTAGCTGTTGAAGTGTTGTGTTTGCAGTGACCCAATGTCCCTTTGCCAACTGTCCGGCCAGGCCTTGATTCAGACGCTAGCTAACGCGACGGGAGACGTTCTGGACATGCCCGTGGACCCCAACGAGCCCACCTACTGCATCTGTCACCAAGTGTCCTATGGAGAGATGGTCGGGTGCGACAACGAAGAGGTAAGGCAGTGGCAAAATTTAGTAAAAAATGGCACTTTTTTTAGAAAATTTTACAAAATTTTGCAAATTTTAGGTATTTTTGGTCGATCAGTGGGGGAGGGTCCCCAAACTTTGGCCGGAGAGGCCCCCCAAAAATTCTGACCGCGTTACATGCAATGCAGACACACACACACACACACACACACACACACACACACACACACACACACACACACACACACACACACACACACACACATTGTCACTCTGCCAAGCGTAACATGCCAGCCTTTTTATATACAGACAGTATAAATTTACCTTGATTTGCTGTACAAGTCTCTGTTACGGATGTTTTTAGAAATAATAAGAACCGGAATTAGTTTCCATTGCAGCAGAACGCAGCGCATTGTGCACAAAAATTAGTGTCATATGCTCAACCTATTTTGTTTCAGCAACCTAGCAAGGGGTTGCAAACATTGAAAATAATGCTTGTCAGAAAGTAATTTTAAAGTATTCTTAAGTTCCTCAGTCGTACAACAAGACTTTCTTAATTAATGAAATATTATAATTTCAGTGTCCTGTGGAGTGGTTCCACTTCGGATGTGTTGGCTTGACCAGTAAGCCGAAGGGGAAATGGTACTGTCCCAGGTGTACTGAAGAACGCAAAAAACGATAAAGAATCTCAGGCAAACTTAAATAAAGCACCTCAGGTTTTTGAAGTTATTACTGTTTGTGCTGTAAACGGCAACATTGTGAGTTGTGACGAACATTTTGCATTGCCACCGTGTTTAACTTGATTTAGATTAAGTATATAACTAATAGTGTCTCACTCGTATAGAAGACGATTTAAGACACCTTTATATCGGTACTTGTTCTGATCATTTGAAATGTTTCAAATGTTTGATCAGCTTCATGTTTAGTCTTTGGTTGGTGGGGCGCTCAGGAAGTCAGGAGGTAGTTAAAAACCTTATTTATGTAGCAGGGTTTTTTGTGAAAAATACAGGACAAATGACAAATAAATAAGATGATATTATTATGAAAAGAACATAGAGAGAACAAGCGTCATAAATTAAGTGCAAAATAGTTTGATTTGTTGATATTTCATTATTTTAAAAACTGTCCGTGTTCAAATTTTTAATAAAATTGAAACATTTATTGCCATTTTGACATTTCATGTGAAGATGTTCTAGCGGCTTAAATTGTACCTTTAGGTATACCTTATCTCCCTTTTTATTCAAAATTAATTGTAAATGTGTGTTCGTTTACATTACAACAATAATTTCTGTACGTGTATTGTTTCTTTGACTTGTAAATAAACGTTTTGATTAAGTAATTCTTCATCGTTGCTTGGTAGCAAATTATTGTCATAAGTGTCGGTTTTGGCGATTCATGCCGTGCCGCTCGTGAGTACCCCTGCAGCGAAGACGAAGTATAGAACATTTTGCATAGTAAGATGCAGCTATAAATTTTGATCCCAGAATCCTGTAGATTGTGCAAATAACCGAACACCACCCAGGGGCTGCCTATATGCTATATATTCAGAATCATTGATTCCTACGTTATTGTGGGTGGGTCGAATTTTTGGAGTAAATTATGTAGCACGAGAAGCGCAGGTACCTTGCTGTTCTGACAAACATCCTAGTTCAAATCCCAACTTGGAGAACCTCTCCGACCGAGATTTTCCGCAGAATACAAAACAAAGCGACGTGTCAGATTCGAATTCGACCCACCATGCGTAGGATTTAAAAAGGGCGTTCAAGTCAGACTCGGTCTAAGGCGAACGCGTGATTGTATGAAATACAGTATTTTATTACGATGTTCTATTTCATTCGAAAAGAACATTCATTTTAGACTCCGCCGAATACAAAACAAAGCGACGTGGCAGATTCGAATTCGACCCACCATGTGTTAGATTTAAAAAGTGCGTTCAAGTTAGACTCGGTCCAAGTCGAACGTGTGACTGTATGAAATACAATGTTTCATTACGATGTTCTATTTCATTCTTCATTACGATGTTCTATTTCATTCGAAAAGAACATTTTAGACAGTTGAACGCCTTTTTTGAATCCCAGCCCATGAATCTGATCTACAATTAGGTAGATGCTCAGTGTACAGTAGATGCACAGCGCAGTACTCCTGTACTAGCCGAACCACTAGCGAAACTTTTGCTTTTCACATTGACTTCATTTTGACACGCGCGTTGCCTACAAAAGCAATCAGCGACAAGCAAACATGGGTTCGAGCTCTGTGTAAGTTGCACAGAGTCGCGCAGATTTCCATTGCGGGACGCGCAAGATCGCGCAAGGGCGCGCGCAATGAAGTCTGCGCGCCGTTTTCCATATTGTAGTTCCTGCCAAGCTAGACATTCCGGCATGCAATTTGTTTACAAGTTGCTTTGTTTACGTTTGTATCGCGCGTTCTTCTGTTGCATACATAGGTATACGTACGTACCTAGATATATTTACAATGCAGCAGTGGTGCTGCATTACGTACATACGGGCTTATGCATCCGTTTACTAGCTATTACAATTTTGAACAATTTCAAGATTACGATTTCACGCGGAAAAATAAAAACCCCAGTGGCTGTGGTTATTTGAACCGCCGACATATCGCACCTGGAGCAAACGCTCTACCAACCGAGCGACAGCCGCTTCTTATAAGTGAGCTAAATTCGCATTATCAATATAAGAACGTGAATACTTCATACTTTGTACCAAATTCCAGTCACAAACTCCATTAAAATAATGCATAAGAAAATTTGATGTTTTATGTATCAAGATTAATACCGATGCTTCATTATGGTGCAGTGATTAGCAGCGCTCTTGACGCTAAATCAAGTGATCCCTGTTCGATTCTTTGTGCGATTAAAGTTTTTGTTCCTTCTGGAGACACACTGTTTATTGTTTTAAATCAACTGTGCGTAGGGAAAAACTAGCAGCCACATGTGGTTCAGCGTGATTAACACGTAAAGTCAGTATGGGAACCGACTGATCTTTTTTGCGCGGCCGCCTCAGCGGCTGTGCATACTAATTTCAGTTGCACTGAAACTGAAAATGCGTGTAAATCATATTCAGTTTCAGTGCATCACTGAAGCTTGCAGGAATGACAGGCTGGCTCATGCACGTTTTGTGTGCATTATCGCTTCCATAATCTGTCGCGATAATACTACATCTACCGTACAACTGAGAGACAGGCAGACAGCACTGTGTGTTTCAGTTTTACTTGCTTCTTGGCATGATTTTATGACAGAAAAAGGTAATAGCAAACTGACATATAGTTGACATAATTCGGTAAGCAAGAAGGTAAGAAAATAAATAAGATCTTCATTTTCTTAATATTTTCTTGCTAACACAAAGTCTTGCTTCGGCAGTATCTTCGATATACATATTTCGTGATTTTTCTGATCGCCATCGGCCGTGGAGGGATATCAGGCGGTCAGAAACTTTGGCCATAGCTGCCTTCGTAGCCCCCCCTGATCGACCGCTGTGGGTGCTAAAAGGTTTTGGGTCGATCCCCAGTGCGCCCACTACCTTTTTGACAAGCAACCTTGCGGCGCAATAAGTTCCTGATAGAATCCAGGTTGCCCTAGATTTACAGTACCGCAGTTTTTGGAAAAGATTAAGTTCTGACTCTTCTTTTAAGTCTCCTACGAGCATGTAACGCCGTAGCAACATGACGGGACCCCCCAACCGCCAGAATAATCGGGAGATGTCCAAAATATATAAACAATAGGACAAATAAAAACAAAAAAAAATTATATAATTATAAAGAAGAAATATCCCAAAAACAAAAAAATAAAATCCATCAAAACTAACACACAAAACAAAGAATAACCAACAATTAAAACCCACAACCATACAAAAAAAAAAAAACCAAAAAAAACAAACAAACAAATCACACACACAAAAAAAAAAAAAACAAAAAAAAAAAAACAAAAAAAAACCCTAACGGCCGACCCTTTGGGTTGTTCTGACTCTTCTTCCCTACGAGCATGTACCCCCCAAAGTTCGTCAAGTGTTGAAGCAACGTAAACTGTACTGCCGTTGCGGTATTGGTCAGTTTTGGATTTTCTTAGGTAATGGTTACATAGGAGTCGTTGATTGCAAAGGTCAAATCGCTGCAACGTATGCCGGCTAATTCCGAATAACGCAGCATGCCGGCAAATGACAGCAAACAAAAGAGCGCGTCTCGAAGTTCTTTTAGGGTTGCTGTAGGAGTTGCAAATCGAGAACAAATTTGTGCCATGTGTTCTCTGGAGAATGGGTTTTTTCGATTTGGGCTTTTGCGTAAACTCTTTTAATTCCTCTAGCTATAAAAGAGATAGAGGGGCAAATGTTGGGTCGGCGAGATTAGCTATTTGGTGCGCCCACTTAATTGCGCTCAGAAACTGGTTGACCACTGTGACCGAACGGCTCGTTTGAGCTTTGGATATCATAAATTGAGCTACCTCTAGATGGGTAGCTGGGAAAGAATTGCTAGTACTTAGCACATTTCGTTTGAAGTTTAAAAACTGAGCACAGTGGCGAAGGTAGCATTGCCTGGTGGCTGGAGCTACGGCATCTAGCGCAAAGCGAACCATCTGCACTGCTGTAGGGACTGACACACTTGCCGCTTGCCGAACCCATTCCGCCGCTTCAAGAATTTCTGAAAAAAAAATTTTTTTGGCTGTTTAAAGTGTTTGGGCGGGCGGGAGGGTGCGGCAAGGCAAAGGCTTAGTGCCGTGAAAAGTTCATGCCAAGTAATAGTGAACTGGTGAAGTGAATACTTCTGAAGCAGCTGCTGCTTATATAGTCTTACAAAGACTAATTTGCATATCTATACAAGTATGCAAATTAGCCTATGTGATAACTGCATTGCATACTGATATGCAAATTAGATTCCATGAAGACCACGCAAATCTGCTGCCTGTCTTTCAGCTCATTACGTAGAAGTATATATTATCGCTTCCATAATCTGTCGCGATAAGACAGGGGACACACAGAAAGTTCACGCGTCCCCTGTGTGTCCAGTCCCGAAAGATGCCGTCGAAAAGCACTTTCAACAAACAATGGGGACATCATTTGACATTGATTGTAATGCCATGCTAGCTGCGTTTTCTAGTATTTCCAGAGCGACTGAAGATGACGAGGTCTACCGCCAATTCACGTCGGAGGAAGTGTGGCTAAAATTGGCAAAGATGCCAAGCTCAGCCCCAGGTGCACCTACGCCATGCTGAAAAAGCTAGACCCTGGTGGACTGCTGCTGTGCCGCATATTCAACAACTGCCTCCAGCACCGGCAAATCCCTTCCGGGTGGAAACAGGCAGAGTCCATTCTGCTGCACAAGAAAAACGAGCTGGAGAACATCGACAATTGGCGCCTCCTCAGCCTGCAGCCGACCATATATCGTCTCTACGCTGCTCTGTGGTCGGACCGGATCTACGCATGGGCAGTGAGGCACAATACACTGTCGCACTGCATCCAGAAAGGCTTCGCCCCTACTGAAGGTTTGGCTGAGCATACCTTTTTGCTTAGGTCTGCTATTTTCAGAGGGAAGCAGAAGGGTGGAGAGTCAGCCATTGCCTGGCTAGACTTGAAGAACGCCTTTGGTTCCGTGCCACACAGTCTCATCCATGCGACCTTGGAGAAAATGGGAATGCCAGAGCCGGTGCGGAACATCATCCGCGACTTCTACGATGGCTCCCATATGAAGATTGCCACCGCGGATGGGCCAACAGCACCCATTGCCATCAGACGGGGTGTAAAACAGGGAGATCCCTGCTCGCCTGTCCTGTTCAACCTCGCCCTAGAAACACTGCTGAATGCTCTGAAGGCCTTCCCGGAGCGTTTCTCGGAGCTGCAGGGCCACCACCTACCGGACCTGGCCTACGCTGACGACCTGGTGATCCTTGCAAAGCAGAACTTGGACCTACAGGACCAGTTGTCAGCCATCAATGATGCTGCGGCATGGGGGGGGCTGAAATTTAATGCTAAAAAGTGCGGGACCTTGCATGTGAAAAACTACAAGATCCTAGGGACTGAATTTCGAATTGGCAGTGACCCTATTCCAACCCTACAGGAAGGGGACTCCTACAAATACCTGGGGATTCGGGAGGGCCTAGGAATTGACCAGTCCCCTCGTGAGCTGCTAAGCAGTGTGTTGCTCGATCTGAAAAAGCTCTGCGAAAGCTCATTGTTCCCCTGGCAGAAACTGAATGCATACTGCACTTTTCTCTACCCAAAATTGCAGTTTGCTTTGCAGTATGCAGCTTTTAATACTGTAGGTGACCTGACGAAGTTCGATGGAGCCGCGCGCGCCCTCATCAAGCGCCCCATCCTGAAGCTGCCCTAGGATGCCGCGAATGCCTACCTTTATGGAAGCCCAGCGTTCGGTGCAGTGGGACTGAAGGAAGCGCGAGTGGACCACGCTATCCTCCGTGTGTCGCGAGCGTGGCGCCTCCTCTGGTCGCCAGACAACATTGTCCGGAGTATAGCCCGACAACAACTGGGCGACTTTGCCTTCCATTCGAAGCTGAAGGCCAGAACCGTCACAGTAACCGGAAGACGGGCCTCCGCTGAGATCCAGAAGACCGACGCCGGCTCGATTTGTGATATTTTAAATTCTATTACAGATTCAACGCTGTCGGGAAGAACCGGCACCCACTGGACCTTCCTCCGGCAAGACCTACGGCTGCTCCGGAAATATATCCATATTGTGGCGGTCCCGGCAGAAGACTTCGTCAACCTGGTTGTTCACCCGATTGGCTCCGCCACGCCCATTATGATTGGAGAAGCGGGAGTCAAGGGCATTGTGCCCTTCCTCCGGCGGGCGGTTGGCGCCTTCTACGCGGAGCAACTTCGAACAATGCCCAGCGTAAGAGTCCTGGCCTGTGGGGTGCCCAACACCGAGCAGGGTTATTTCATGACTAACGGAAGAAACCTCCGAAAAAAGGACTACGACTTCCTTCATGAAGCCCGGCTCAACCTCCTTCCAGTCCTAGCAGCGAAGGAGCAGAAGACGTGTCGGAGGTGCCAAAAGGAGGTCGAAACTGTGGGCCATATCCTGAACGCCTGCCTGCACTACTCTGGCACGCTGTTTACCCACCGGCACGACGAAATCCAATCCATCATCGTTGAGGCAATTCCGAAGGGGTCCAAGCCGGAGATCCGGATTAATCGGCAAGTACTGGGGGCCCCCGGTAAAGGCCGACCAGACGTCGTCATCATTGACAGAACGTCAAAGACGGCCCACCTGCTGGACATTTCGGTGGTCAACACCAGCTTCCCCACCGCCTTCCTCCGTGCAAGGACGCGGAAGGTGGAGAAGTACCAGAACGAAAAAGACCAGCTGAAGAAAGAAGGCCTCACAGTCTTCCTGGACGCCGTCCTGGTGGGCTCCCTCGGGATCTGGGACAAGGCCAACGACCCGATCCTAAGCCTCCTGGGGGTGAAAAAGAAGGCGATGAAGGGGGTGCGGCAGCGATGCATTGCAGCAGCCATCCGAGGGTCGGCGGACATCTGGGAGCGGCATCTGAAGGGTCCCACAGCAGTCCCGCCTCCAAAGCTCTGGACCCAACGCCGGCGCAAACCCAGCCAATCAGCTGCTACACCTACTGGACCCAACCCCAAGCCTAGACCCCGCCCCCAGGGGGTTTACCTACGGTCGGCGGGGGCACCAAACTGGGCACGCCCCAGCCAACACGCCCCTGCCGCTGAAAGAGGCGGCCCAGCAGCAGAGCCCAGAGCCCATCCCAGCAGTCGAACTTGGCGGCCCTGTGGCATCCCCCAGGATGGGGTGGCCGCGCAGAGCCGCCAGGAAGTGCCCCATCACCTGTCCTACTGGCGGCCCCGTGGCATCCCCCAGGATGGAGTGGCCGCGCAGAGCCGCCAGGAAGTGCCTCATCACCAGTCCTACTGGCGGCCCCGTGGCATCCCCCAGGATGGGGTGGCCGCGCAGAGCCGCCAGGAAGTGCCCCATCACCTGTCCTACTGGCGGCCCCGTGGCATCCCCAGGATGGGGTGGCCGCGCAGAGCCGCCAGGATGTGCCCAAACGTCTGTCCTACTGGCGGCCCCGTGGCATCCCCCAGGATGGGGTGGCCGCGCAGAGCCGCCATCGTGCTAACCGTCTCTGGTCCACCACCCCTCATCAGTTTCCATCCTGGCACGGCGGCTCCCTACTGGACGAGGAGCCCACAGGCGGGCCCACAAGTCATCCCTCTTGGCGGCCCGTGGTATCTCTCAGGATGGGGGAGCCACGCAGAGCCGCCAAGGCCCTCTCAGGCTCCCATTCAGGCGCTCCCCTGGTGCCCTTTGGTCAACCCCTCCACCGGCCGCGAGAGATGTGCTGGAAGCTGCCGACGGTGGCCTACTCATCACAGTGGCCAGCCAGCCGTCCAACCCAAACCAGCCCCATCTCGCCATGCCCCAAGCCTCCTACTGGTCCCGAACGGTGGCACTGCCCCCTTATCCCAACACCGACCGTCGTCATCAACCCGACCCTGGCTACTTGTGGTGGCAACCCTACCCAGGACGGCTCAGTTCCAGCCGCCGACCACTCCAGCCAGACCTGCTGTCGCCGGCCCGCCCACTGCTGCCTAGACCCAGCTCAGCGCGCCGAAACACAGCCAGCTGGGGCAACAACTTCAATCTGCCCCCAAGAGCCCCAGCCACTACTCCCCGAGGCCGCAGTGCCCCGAAGAAATTGTCAAATTCTGAACTCATCTCACGAATTATGAAAGACGTTTTTGGTCCGACCTAAATGCCCGAGTGTTTAGCGTCTCCTCCTGCTGATAGCCGTGTGCTTGGTGCCTTCCCTACCAGTGGGGTCACTTGGTCTAGATAGACTATATATTTGTATACCCTTGTGACCCCACTGGTCGGACGGGCTACGGCTGCCAACAAGAGGCAGACATTTTCTGTTATTATTTTGGGTTCTACAAGCCCCGTGTTTTATGTCTATTTTACAAACTTGTAATATTTTGTGTACTACGTCAATAAACTAATAATATATACTGGTAATCAGCTGTGGCCCCTGGGGCTAATGTTTGTTCATAGCATGCCCCTGGGGCTTTTGCTGCCTTTCTGAAAGGTAGACATAACCACTGTGGTCCTTTTCTAAATGCAAGGCAAGTAGATTCAGTTTATATCCTTTCCTTGTAAAGGCAAAGGACGTCTGAGTTCCTGGCGTGATCAAACTAGCGGCATTGCTAATTTTTAAGGACTGCTTAATATAAGGTCGCAACTGTATGCTCGGAAGGTAGGGAAAGTATGGAGCTGATTGGCAGAACGGCACTAAAAGTATTATAGAGGATCCATCATGAATAAATTTTTTGACACAGTCAATAACGAGATCTGGGGGTGGTACTGCCCACCCCTGTTCTTGGGACCAGTCTTGATCAAGACCGTTTACGGCTGTGCAATTCGGGCACCAGAATTTGGAGAAAAATCTTGGGAGTTTAGAATTTAAGTGATTCGCAAAAAGGTCTACAGAGCATGGCCCCCACATTCTGTTTAGTTCCAAAAATAGTGAGGGGCAAATTCCCCAATCGTCCCAATCGACGAATATCTACTAATCTATTATTCTCTCGTGGTATCCAGAAAGGCCTGTAATCAATTTTAGCAATATGAGCGTAGTCTGATATACTGCTAGCCATTTCTTGGAGTTCAAAAATCATGGATCCTTTTTTAATGCAAGCTACAGCGGCTTGGCTGTCTACACAAAGCCTTACTTTAAGCTCTTGGATACGGGAACCGAACGAGTGCAGTCCAAGTCTCACTGCAGCGAGCTGCCTCCACGTGGATGACTTGTTTCGGTCCAGTTTTGCTAGGTTGGGGTGCGCGATGAGCGGTTCACCGCCGTCCGCCCTGGTAAGCGCTGCCGCTACCCCAATTTCACTAGCATCTGAAAATATAAAGCAATCAGGACTTGTGTCTTTTAGTTTTCTGCTTGAGTTACTGTTCAAATTTTCCTGCCAGAAATTCCGATCAGTAAGGACGTCTTGGTGACAAACTACTTTCGTGTCCCTGTCCAGATTGCCATTAGCCGCGGCAATGTAAAAATTCTTAGACTTGATGTATGCTAATTTGTATGCTAATTATGTATTAATTTAATTTGTATGCTTGACGTATGCTGGCTCCATTGATACTAAGGTTCCTGCAAACTCAAAGAGTTTTCGTGGGGTGATTAGGGGCCACAGATTTTTCAACTGACTTATCAACGCAAAAGCCTTTTCTATACGCTTGGTTGCTACATGTAAGTAGTGTTGGAATTTTTTTCGAGACGTACCCGAACCCGAACCCGAACCCGAACCCGAACCATTCGTACCCGAACCACCCGAACCCGAACCCGAACTTTGTCCAAATAAACTGCATGACATTACACACTTACTGTATTTGAATATAGAATGTCAAAAACGTGTGGAGCAATTGAGTCAACAACCTTTCAAGGAATAAATACTTTTAATATTTAACGTTGAATAAAGTGATTAGTCAGCAAAAAACCGACTAAGGTTCATGCTTAATCAAATCATATTCAATTTAACTTTGTGGGTGGGATTCAAACTGCCAACTTTTGAATTAACAGTCGAACGCCCAAGCCAACAGGTTAAGAGGCAAAGAAGACGAGTTATGAGTTTGTCAGAATTCCCTTGCGGAGCAGACGTTACGTTGCTAATACTGACAGGTAGTGTCGACCTTGCGCTGGTTAGGTTCAGGCCTTTTGACGATTTTTATTCTTTACCAGGGGTGTAGCCTGGATTTTGAAAAGGGGGGGTTGCACCTTGTCCACTTTTTTGCTCAATTTTTTAAATCAAAGTATTTTTGCACTTTTTAACGAAGTGGTGTACATAAAAAATGCAAATCTGGTCATTTAAATTAATCTCATTGTTGCAGGGGTCTGGGGGCGGTAGCCCCCAGGAAAAGAATTCGAGAATTTTTTGATTTTTAGGCCAAATTTGGTCAATTGGAGACGTATCGGAAATTTTTTTCGGCCGGGCGATAAAAACCAAAGGGGGGACCCTTGTGTACAATTTCTTCAGGTTCGACCAAAAAATGGGTGGTCGCCTATAATTGACTATTAACACAAATTGTAGCAAAAGGCGAACTTTTAAGCCTGTCCCAGGTGTGGCGCAAGATTATATAGTTTTGAGTTTGAATAATTTGACAAATGGATATATAAATGGTTTGTATCATATCCAATCCAGCTTGGGTTAATGTGATCATAGTATAAGCGATTGATTTGATACTCGCTGTCACGATGCGCGATTGAGACGAAACACCAAAAGGTTTCTGCATGTTCGCTGCATTCGTTATTACAACAGAAATGTCCTATAAAAATTTTGGGATACAAAATAAGTGCACCTTTTATCAAATTGCGCAATGATGCTGTAGTTCTACTGTTTTTGCTAGTTGTATGCTTATTTTGTCGTGTGATTAGCATAGTATGTTCTCACTGCTGGAATAATATGCTTGCAAGTTTTCAGTAAAGCATTTCATTTTCATTTCATTTCATAGTAATAACCAAACATTAGTACTACTCAGTACTACAGGACTCACAAGTCACAATGTAATCACATTCAGCTGAAGAGCTTGTTGAAACGGAATGCTTCCTTTTCTTGTGGTAATGTTTATTATGTAGATCATGCTTAAAATTTTTATCTGATTGAGGATTAGGAGTTAGAACACTGTGACTTCCCTGTTTAGGGGCTGCTTGTTGTACCTATCTGCTTGGCCACTACCTTCTTATTTACATAATATGTTTATTATCTGAAACAAAACATCCGCACTGCACAATAGAGAAGATCATTATTCCTTGAGTATTAATATAAACTGAGTAAATATTATGGCATACAACAGAAGGCACTATAAAATGGCATAATTCACAACAACAAGAAACATGTATAACAAAAAGGTTTTAGTGAAATCACCAACAAATGTCTAACTGGCGAACATTTTAAAATTTCTAATAAGTTAAGTATATACATACTATTGAAAACTAAAGAGGGAGGGGCCTTATCCAAAAGTATAAATAGGTTTAACGGTTAGGTAGCTTATTTAGGTAATTAATGAACCAGTGTTAGTTTGTACACGGAAGTTCTGCAAACATAGGTACTGAAAATTGGGTTTGCAAAAAATATAGCCATCTGTGCACTGGCATTATCGTGATGCATTTATCTTGATTTTGTTCACTCAACCAGCCGCCTTAGTCTAACAAATCGGAATCGATTACTTGGCTGGATAAGCCTCTTAAGTAACTTAATCCTTAAAGGCCATGATTTCGAAACTGTTTCGCTTAATAATATTAGTCATTTGTTTGTGATGGTGTATATCAAACAATATGATGTACTGTGCAAAAACAGCCAAATAATATATCAATAGTATATAAAACATGAGTTCGATAATACTTCGTAATGTTGACTTGATAAACGACATTTGGCACAGATAAAATCAAACGTTAGCTGGTCACCAAACTTCGCCTTATTCGTCTAAGTTTCTTCAACATAGAGGGCCAAGTCCATCTAAAGTCGACCTTGTGAGTTCCGTTCGTAATGGTGGCGCTAGCGTGGCCTTTTGAGGCGAAATCGCGAGGATGTGGCGCTCCAGGGGAGGCGCCCCACTGGGTGACTTTGAATCCCGGAAACTTCTCCCAGATATGCTGATGCAGAAAACGCATGAGTTTTTGAGCCATACTGGCGGATTCAAGGCACTGGAACGCATTGTTGGGGTCTCGGTGCAGATCGTACGGACAGGCACAATAGTAGCTTCCAATGGTGTTCACACAACCATGGCTGCAGCCGCCGTTGCGATAGCGACACTCGTTTATGTCTGCAAATATAAGCAGTCATGCTAAAACATAGTGCTTTCAGACAATGAAAGTTTAGTCCAAAACTTCTTCAAGAGTATAATGAAGATTCTCGATAGCTACATATATACTAAATTTATTTTAGTTCAATACTCAAACGTTCAAAACATATTCTGACTTTAATCGGACAAATGAATAGAAGACGCAGGAGTTGGCACGCATTCCGCATTATTAAACCAACTTAAAAACACCTAAATACCTACCAACAACGTTACCTATTTGCTTGGTTTTAAAAGAATTGTTTACCAATGCATTTGCTGCCCCGATGCAGGAATCCGTCCGGACACGTGTCCCCTCTGAGCGGCTTGACGCAGGGACAGTCCGCGTCTTCGTCGCTGATCTCAGCGCTTTCCCGATCCAAGTCCCCAAACCAACATCGTGGTCGCTCGGCGGGCGGGGGCGTTGTGGGTTGGGGAGTTGTGGTGACAGGCGGGGGTTTGGGTCGATCACAAGTACAATTGCACGGCACCACCTCGGCCTCGGTGACCGGTATACTGGTGGTGAACTCCAGGTAGCTGGGGGGACTAAGCGTAGGCGGGGGAACTGTAAATTGTTCTGAAAAATATGAATTTTTAGTGACAACGCTAGCGAACGGTAAAAAAGATTGATTCGTCGCCTCCAACAATGTCGTTTGATTGGTTGATCGTCATGCTGGTAAGAACCAGGCTTTAGAATTTTAAATCACAGTACCTGACTTATTCCTACACACAGTCAGAAGCCTTTTATGCCATAGCTAAAGCAAATTCAGAGTCTTTTGACTGAAAAGACATTAAGACTGAATACCTGTGTGTGTCTGGTCACTACAAAAGGGTGTACCGGTGCTCAAAAAGTGCTCTAATTGGATTCTAAATTAGACCAGATAAATCTGAGGACATTAGACCATGACTTAAGATTGCGTCAAACTGACTAATTTAAACTGCATTTAAACTGGCCATGTTAATCCCAGCCTTTTCTGCCAGCAATTTCTATTCCCAAATTTCCAGTAATTTCCAAAAAGATTCATATAATTGTCTACCTCCGATTTGAATGAAAATTTCTCTGCACTTGGATGTGGGCCCATGACCGTGTTCGTAGACCACTTGGACACAAACAGTATAGGTGGTCCGGGGGGTCAGCCCAGAAATGTGCATCCCGACGTATGAGTCATAGATGGTGCCCGTGACCATGTCTCGCTGCCACATCGGCATCGAAGTGTTGGACGTGTAGTAAATGTGGAATTGCTGAAAAGAAGACGAAACGGAATTTTTATATCATAACTATGTTCCTATGCATTTCTTATTTCACACTATATATATATCTAGTTTAATTAAGTTGAAACCTATTGCATTAACTTTATACTTGACTTTCATGCGTCCTAGCTTGGTTGGATACAGTTTCCTGTACCAACCAACAACAGAAAAGACCCCCCATCATACACTGTAACAATACTGGCATACATAACTGGCAATAATATACACGGAGTATAAGCTTTTTTGTCATAGTTGACTTGTGGGAGGGGGGTGGATTTCACCACGGTGGTAAAAACCATGGTTTTACGTACGTTTTCATATGATTTGCACATGATTTCATTACGAAATGCTCCCTGAGTAGTCACGAATTTCGTTAATTTTCTAAAACCATGGTTTTCGTTCGCTTGGTTGAAATTTCAAACCTGCAATATAGCAGGTGCAACATGAAATTTCAACTGAGCAAAAACCATGGTTTTAGAAATTTTACAAAATTCGGAACGAATCAGGCAACATTTCGTAAAAGTGTAAAACCATGGTTTTTAACACCACCGTGGTGAAATGTGGAGACTGGCGAGAGCATTTCCTAATTTTGCTGGTTGAACGGACAGTAGGCTATAAGTAGGAATCGACCGTAGTGGGTCTTCGTGCCATTGCTATAACAGAACCCGAATCTTAGTCGAGCTATACAAGGACACTCACAGTGAACTTCATCACAACAGTTTTTACGGTCTGGTCATTTAAGCACAGCAGAAATAACTAATCACTTATGAAATATAGGCATTTCCTTGCTGACACAAACGCGTGCTGCAGGTTTATGTAAATGAAGCAAAAGTACCCGCAGTGCTTACCCAAGTATCCACCACATGCTTAGGAACGTCTACAGTCCATTTCACAACAATAGTGTCCGTCGAAACGACTGTCAGTTCAGTGATGACAGGTACAGCGATGATGGGTTGTTTCTCTGAAAAAGCTATGAGCACATATATAATCAGTCGAGGTTTCTTAAAGTTTTTTATTCACATATTTTATAGACTATTATGTCACTCAGTCAGATGCAGAAAGTGCAAAATTGTATCGCTCTAGACCGATTTTTCACGCAGTTGGCTTAACTTACAACTTCGCCAATATACCGCCAAATTTAGTTGAGCCAAATCTTTTTGAGCAGGAGACTAAGGTCAAGTGCGGTTCTTAACAACTCAGCAGTCTATACGGGTTAGACGGTCAATACCCAATTAGGATGTGGAAGGAACAGGAGTGTCTGATGTGGATTGATCTCAAGAAACGACTGCAATTAGTAACTGTTGGCCTAGTGAAAATAACCAGTGATCTACAAATTAGTGGGGCTGAGCCGCTTCGCATGCACACGACGAGTAAAGTAAAATTACAATTTCGTGAGCTTTTCGTTCTTTTTAGCCAAAACTTACTTAATCAAAACATATGTAATATGTAAAAAACTGGAAACAAAAAAGCGACAAGCAAAACACAAATGTTTATAGGTATAGAAGCTTCACTGGACCCTTCGGGTCAGGTCGGGTCGGGTTAAACGTTTCGGGTCGGGTTTCGACCCATTGCAAACTCTAGTTCAAATGGAGTTTCTGTATTTACTTTTGTTTATCTTAACCAAGAGTACATAATAGGAAGCGAGTGACACTCTGTCTATTATGCCTTTGGGCTTACGACCAATGCGGAACGCATAATAGCACCTTTAAGTACGGTTTTGAGGTGGGAACCACTGCCAGCTGTCTTGAAATGAAGAGGGTCCCCCTTAGTTGAGTCAATGTGTTTTGAAATGCAGAGGGTTACAGCAATACAGCCCCTCAAAAACGTATATAAACGTGCGCAGCTTAAAATACTTACAAACTGAGCATAGTGTTTGAGATGTGTGCAACGACGTTATGACAAGTTATTTTGCCAGCTTAAATGTAGGCATTTCTATTTATTGTGGTAGGTAACTTAAACGCAAAGACATTTTTCTGCCCTGTCGGGAAGAGAGTCTACTGGTATACAGGGCCAATCCGCGCATAGGTTCCAGCAAGTTGGAGCTCCAATGCTACATACAAAAATCTGTGTCATCTCAAAAAGCACGTGGCTCTTGTGCCACAGATTACGCTGATATTAACCTGATATGAATAGACACTGATTTTGTCAACAGTTTGATCTTAGCTTAGAAAGCTCGAGAAGCGATTCTAAAAACGCAAGCTGCAGCCTTCCACAGAGACTTTTGGTGCAGCATTAGCTCATTGAGTTTCGTAAATCAGTAAAGGCCTATTTTGTGGACATTTAGACAAACTAAGGGGTATCCAATTATAGTTTGGCAACAAAATGGGTGGATTTCACAAACGTGGTTTTACTAAACCATGGTTTCACGTACGGTTTTATATGATTTGCACATAATTTCATTACAAAATATCGCCTGATTCGTTACGAATTTCGTAGATTTTCTTAAACCGTGGTCTTAACTCTGTTAAATTTCAGCAAAACAGAAACCTGCTGTGCTGCATTTCAACAGAGCTAAAACCATGGTTTAAGAAAATCTACGAAATTCGTAACGAATCAGGCGATATTTCGTAATGAAATTATGTGCAAATCATATAAAAACGTACGTAAGACCATGGTTTAGTAATACCACCTTTGTGAAATCCACCCAGCGTGTTTTAGCGAAAATGACAGTTTTTGAAGTAATGGCCAAAAATTTTCAATTTTTTGTATACTAACGCCAAATTAACGTCGGACATTTTTGTAGCCATTTTTACACATAGACTAATTTTGATGATCTAAAATTATTTGTGTAAAATTTTATGGACATTTTGGCTGGGACTCGATCTAAAACGTTCTTTTCGAACGGAATAGAACATCGTAATGAACATTCCACGTGTATTTCACATGATTACGTGTTCGACTTCCAGCGAGGTCGCGCTTCGATTACTCAGTGATATGTTTGCATCTTAAACAGATCCTATTCACTCCTTTTGTATAGGATCTAGATCGCCTGTTCAATAAAAATTGCTATATCCAATATTTGGCGCAATTGTGTGACTTACCGTATTACCTCGAATAAAACCCCAGGGGCTTTATTGTTTCGTGGACGTCTTACCTGGGTCTTTATTCGAGGCTGGGGCTTTATTCAAGGCTGGGGCTTTATTTTTTCGTCAGTTTTCTGAAGTTGGCCTTTCTCACAAGTTTTGTTCATTCTACAGTACAACAGTTCCAACGAAACTGAAGTTTTGCACTGCAAAGCGCTGCTACATAGCTGGCCAACCTCTAGGATTAGTGTTAGCTCAGTATGTGAACCCTTAACGCTCGATTATAGTTTGTCTATTTAATGAATCTGAAAAAGGCAGTCATATGTTACATACACACTTGCACCCCTGGGGTTTTATTCAAGGCTGGGGCTTTATAATTTCGTAAGCCTCTTCCCTGGGGCTTTATTCAAGGCTGGGGCTTTATTCAAGCCCGGGGCTTTATTCGAGGTAATACGGTACCTATGGTGCATATCGGCACATTGGATGCTTTCAATTCACAGGAGGAAAGCCCGGAGGTCATCCCAGGAGGAGGTCATCTTATATGGAAACAGTGGACCAATTTTTTCTGGCCAATGACATTGCAGACCCCAACAAGCAGCGCGCCATTTTTTTAACTACAATCGGCGCGTCTACCTATGGTTTGCTCAAGGATTTAACGTCACCTGATAGGCCAGCTGAATTGGAGCTTCAGACTCTTACACAAACGGTTCAGCGTCGTTTTGAGCCGAAACCTTTAATAGTTGCCGAACGCTTTCGCTTTCACAAACGAAATCAAGGAGAAACTGAGTCTGTTTGTGAGTTTCTTGCTGCATTAAGAAAGCTGGCCACAAACTGTGGTTTTGGCGAACATCTCAGTGATGCTCTGAGGAACCGTTTTGTGTGTGGTTTGTTGCACGTAGGCATGCAAAAGCACCAGTTGAGCGAGCAGGACCTTTGACTTCAAAGGCCGTTTGAACTGGCACAGGGAATGGAATTAGCAGAAAAAAATTTTAAAGAGCTACACAGTAAACACTATGAAATCAACAAAACTGATTATAGCAAACTTTTGGGACAAAAGAAAAAAAGAATCCGCAACGCTGTTACAGATGCCTTAAAAATCACTCGGCTGATCAGTATTGGTTCAAAAACGCAACTTGCCTTGCCACCAATGCAATAAAGTTGGCCACATTGCTGCAGCTTGAAACTCTAAATCGTAAGTTTCATGTTTTTCTCGCCCTGAGCAGTCTCGAATAAGGTGGAAAAGCTTATTTTGTGGATGTTTCGGATTTAGAGCCTGAGTGTTCTCACTATGACGGCCAGAATCCAGAGCAACCAATATATTTCATCCATTCTTTGCATAATGTTGAGCCGATTACTGCTGTGTTACGTATGAATACCAAACCGCTAACTTCTCAAGTTGATACTGGTGCTGGGTTGTCAATTATTTCAGCAACTATTTGGTTTAAAAATTTCGCTGCCACAACTTTGTCCCCGGTTCAAAGAAGTTTTCGATGACAAATTGGGTGAACTTACGGGGCCGGGAGCTCACATCCGGCTCAAAAAAGGGGCCATCCCAAAGTTCATTCCCCCTGCGACCTATTCCGTTCGCGTTGAGGGAGGGGGTCGAGAAATCTCTAGAAAGGAATATTGAAGATGGAATTTTGGAGCCCATTGATTACGCAGAGTGGGCTGCCCCTATAGTTCCAGTCCGCAAACCAGATGGCTCGCTACGTGTATGCGTAGACTTCAAGGTCACAATAAATTCTCATTTGGAGGTGGACAAATATCCACTGCCCAGGATTGAAGTTGTTTTTTGTGAATTTTACAAAGGTCAGCTATTTACAAAGTTAGATATGTCCCGAGCGTATAATCAATTTTGCTTGGATCTGAAAGCCAAAATATGTGTGACATCAATACTCCTAAAGGATTGCTCAAGTATAAAAAACTTCAGTTTGGAGTGGCTTCGGCTCGATCACTGATTCAGCGTCGAATGGATCAACTATTGGCTGGCTGCAACGGTGCGTATTGGTTTCTAGACGACATTGTGGTCACGGGAAAAAATGACGAAGAGCATTTATTGAATCTGCGCTAAGTTTTTAACCGTTTTCGCAGAAACAAGGGTCGCCTTGGTCGTTCAATGTGCAAGTTCATGCAGGACTCGATTAATTTTTTGGGGCATATTATCAGCAATGCTGGAATCAAACCAATTCAAAGCAAAATACAAGCAATTCTTGATATGCCTGATCGTAGCAATGTTTCATAGTTTTTTAAGCATGATTACGTACTTTGCTAAATTTCTCCCAAACTTATCGAATACTGTTTTTCCGCTAACAAAACTGTTGAAAAAAGATGTTCCATGGCAGTGGGAGTTGGAACAAAAATCTGCGGTCCAAGAACTAAAAAAGCTTTTGTCTTCCCCAACTGTTCTGATGCACTATAATTCCCTAGATTGTAATCATTCAGAATTATCCTAGCTTAGTTCCTGTACGGCGCCGTTCTGTCATACTGCTCGCTGGTCACAAGTTTGAACAAAGTAGTACGTATCTAATTTGCATAATCTACTCTCGTCTGTACAGTCTGCCTACGGCGTCATTGTTTCTGTCTTTTGCTCGCCGGCACGTCGCGTTTTGATATTACTGTCTGCCTTTTTCGTCTGCTCTTTTACAGTATTTTCAATTTTTTTACTGTACCTTCGTTACATCGTTGACGTGTTACCGATGAGACCTATTAGTCTGCGTTTGTGCTTTTGTTTTGCACAGCCCTTTTTTTCTATTGTAAATCTTTAGTTTCTTGTCTTTTATTCGATTATTATGTTTAATATTTTTGAATATTTCGGTATGGGCAGAGACCACAAGAAGCGCGGTCCCATTCGCCTCGATCCCCACGTAGTCACGGTAACAAGAAATCACGCCCCGCCGAGCTGTCTACTTCTCGTGTTAATGCGCGTCTCGTTTCTTATCGCAACCGGACCCTGTCTCGTGAATCTTCACGGGACTCCTTAGTCCCGTCTCCGTCTCGGGCTTTGCTGCCAAACGAGACTGCAACCCGATCGCAGGTCTCGCAACCTAATACGGCTGCTATTAGCACGGCAACGGGCTCGCAACCCACCGTTGCCTCTCTTACGCTCCAGGTGTCGAGTTAGCAACTCCTCATGACACCTTTAACTGGGCTGCCAGCAGCTCAGCAGCGTGTTCAGTCTACTGAACCGGTTTCTCCGGTGCAGAAGGATTCGGCTGCATCAGTCGGTGTGCCTGGGGTTCAGCAGCTGTCAGCTTTGCAGTTTTCTAGCCCGGCTGCTAACCTGCAGCATCAGCTAGCGCAGCATACCACCTTGGTATCAGCTGTATGTGAAAGGAATTTGCAGCGGTCACAGTCGCACATCCCTTCTGCCCTGTCACCATTCGCGCATTCCGGGGCAGGAGTAGCTGACAACCTGACACAACAGGGTGATCCAGATCAGATCGACGCCATTTCTGAAGCGGATATGAGCAACAAGGGACTCCTCCGGGCACCTTTGGTCAGGCTGAGGCGGAGCCAGATTTGTTTGCTGATGAGGCCCCAGTGCTGACTGTCCGATTGACAAAAACCCAGGTCCGGTGGGTCAAGGCGCACCGCCAAGCCGAAATATCCCAGGAGCAGAGTAAATTCATGCAAACCCTCATTCGTCCCGAGGACCAGCGTTCCCTGTTTCGGGCACCAGAGTTGGATCGTCACGCCTATGGCTTCGATCCAAAAGTTCGCACTCAGGATAAAGAGCCACGGAAAATTCAGCAACAGGCTCTGCGTGCAGCCGTTCCGCTACTTTTGATGCTGAATGATTCTCAGCTTCCGTCTAAATTCACCCAATACATCTAAGCTTCCTTGGCTTTTATTCTGGGTGCTTCTCATTCCATGGATTTATTCCGGGCGAAAGTTATTCTTTGGCAGTCCTCCATCAAAAAGGCTGACATTGTGAAGCCGTTTAGATTTCATCGTACCCGATGATTTTCAGGAGGTAGTCAAAGAAATGCGTAGCCGAAGAGAGTCCTCGAACTTTCAAAGCCGGTGCCATCCACTTCGTCGTACAGTTCTGTCCAGCGGCGCCCAATCACAGGTCGCGGCGTTTTTCAAGCCAGAACCAGGGGTGCCTTTTCTAATTGTTCATTTCGAGCCCCCAGATACAACCGGACCAGCTCTACTGACCGTCGGGCATACAGCGCCCCCCGAAAGCGTGGTGGCGCGCCGTCGGGTAAGTGACCCTAAAAGGTCACCCAAGCCCGATACGAATTTGCCAGCACCTAACTCTGTAAATAATATAAATACCAGTATTTCTTCGGTTGCGCGTTGCGCAGCTTTTATTTCTACCGAATTTGATGACAATTCAGTAAGATTTTTATTGCCTACTCGCGATGTTACTTCTGTTTTAAGTTTTGATGATTCCTATTTGGTACATGCAAAGCAGAGTGGTAGTGAATCTTGAAAGTCTCGACAACTGCACCCTCTGCTAGATTACGGCTATTCTTGCATCGCTGGCGACAGCTAACAACAGACCCCCTTATCTTGCACATTGCATCAGGCTATAGGCTTGAGTTTACAAACTCGCCACCTTTACATGAGTTCGGTGATAACAAACTTCTCTCGCCCCTTACTCGGAGATAGTCAGCATCTATCGCTAAAGTGTTCGAAACACTTTTGGCTGTGGGGGCAGTTTTCTGCAAGTTTGCTCCACCGAGGTTCGAAAACTTTTAGTTTCTACAACTTTTACAGTTGCTAAAAAACTGGTGAATTAAGGCCAGTGATAAATCTCAAACGCCTTAACAAATCTATTTTTCACAGACATTTCAAGATGGAGGGAGTACCACGGTACAAACAAGTCTTAGAGAAGGCGATTATATGACATCAGTTGACCTTAAAGATGCGTACTTCTACGTGCCCATACATCAGTCTCATACCCGATATCTCGCTTTTAAATTTAACGGTGAATTTTTCATGCATAAATGCCTGCCTTTTGGTTTATCTAGTGCACCTAAAATATTCACAAACCTCTTGGAACCTTTAATTTCAATTTTGCGTGCTCGCGGTGCAAGAATAGCCGTTTATCTCGACGATATACTAATTATGGTTGATTTAAAATACCTGTGTTTCCTGCATGCTCAGTGGGTCATAAGACTATTTACCATCACAGGCTTCACTGTAAATCTGGATAAATCTGAGCTAGAACCTAGGCAACAGGCCATCTATCTGGGATTCAAGTGGCATTCGCCCTCGTTGACGTTGCGACTAACCTGCGACCGTATTACGCGCATAAAAAATTAGTAGCGTTTCTTTTACAAATAAAAACAGTCTCTTAAGGGTTCTTGCGGCATTAATTAGCTCACTTAGCTCTTGCTTGCCTGGGTTTCCAGAAGCACCTGCGCACTATCGCCGTTTACAGCGGTTTTTAATTGCCTGCCCTTTGTAAGAGTGCTGGCTCTTACAGTCATCGTGTAGTTATTCCACCTGCTTGTATTGAACAAATCATCTGGTGGCATCAGCACTTGGACACACTACAGGCTAATAGCCTTCGACTTCGCAACCCTGATGCGATAGTGTCTACAGATGCCTCTAGGTTAGGATGGGGTGCTGTTTGGGATATCAATATCGCGTCCGGGGTTTGGTCTTATAGTGAGAGTAAGCTACACATCAATGCCTTAAAGTTATTGGCAGTAGCAAAAGCTCTGCAGCGCTTTAAATATGGACTTCGAAAAAACATGTTTTATTCGCACTTTATAATTCTACTGCTCTTTCATATCTAAATAAGTTTGGTGACACGCGCAGTAGTTGTGAAATTGTGATTGTGACATTGTAATTGTGACATTGGTGGCCGCAAATAGATTCCGATATTAAAATTTTGATGCATCGATGTTTCCTTGCCAGCAGCAAAGATCAATACCGTGGCCTCCTGCAAACGTTCCCTGGTCAAGAGTACATATTGATTTCGCGGGCCCTTTCTTAAGATCTATGTGGTTGCTCATTGTGGATGCTTTTTCGAAGTGGCCCGAAGTTTTCCGAATCCGATCTGCTACGGCGACCATAATGGTTGATTGCATTCGGTCTGTTTTTGCGCGATTCGACTTACCTACTACTAGTGTTACCGACAATGGTTCAGTCTTTGCATCAGCTAATTTTTAAAAATTTTGTATACAAAATGGTTTTAGACATCTTTTCACGCCTCCTTGCCATCCTAGCTCAAATGGGGAAGTTAAATAGTTTGTAGGAGCGATTAAGCGTGCAATGAAAGCCAGCGCAGAACCATGTCTTAACAAGCGTCTGCAGCAGTTTTTACTGTTATCGATCTATCCCCCACTCAACCACCAAGCAATCGCCTTCAAATTTAGTTTTTGGAAGAGAAATTAGAACTCGCCTGCATCTGTTGCCTGCCTGCACTCGAGAAATTAGAACTCGGCTGCATCTGTTGCATGACGGAGTAAAAAACACTAATGTTTTCAAATTTAAAAAAATACAGAAAAGTTTAAGAAAGGACAAGCTGACTGGTACCGGAGTTATCAAAATAGTGCAATGAAGTGGGAGGTAGGACAGAATATAGATTGTCTTAAAAATTGTCTGATGGGGTCGCTGGTACTAAAGAAAAAAGTATCGCAGACATTTTACCCAGTTGCGCCGTAGAAACTCCGAACTGAGCCTTACTAACACTTCTGACGATTTTTAGAATATTCGTGCCGCTGGCACTCTAAATGGTAATGGTCTAGACGTCGATGTCCCTCCTATAAATTTCGTTGCTTCTGAACGTCCAACAAGTGCGGAGTCTTCGTTCCGCCGCTATCCGCAAATAAACCGACGAGCCCGCAGGATTCTTTCCCCAGCAGAATACGAAAAAAAACATATGGAAAAAGGATTAAAAAATACTTGCTACTTGCTTACTAACTTCACTCATGGGGGGAAGAGGTGATATGTATGCATCTTGAATTAGATCCTATTCACTGACTACATTTGTATACATCCAGATCGCCTGTTCAATAAAAATTGCTATATCTAATACTCAGACAAAGTTTTTGACTGCAAACGTCAAATTTTAAATGATCATAGTTCATACCAGTGTCATTTTGGGAGCTAAAACTTTGCATAACTTAATAAGTTATGTAGTACAAAATTTGCACAAAATTTGAGGCCCATCTGTGAAAGCAATTTTTTCGACTGCAAAAAGATTCCTCGATTTGTACTGAGAACGTGCCTTAAGTAAATAACTGACCGGAAACGCTTTCCACTGTAGGACCTGTAAAATATGCTTTGGCAGTGGAACTAGGTGTCTCTTCAACGCCTGGTGGTGCAGCAGTGCTTGGAATCTCTTCAACAACTGGTGGTGCAGCTGTGCTTGGAGTTTCTTCAACAACTGGTGGTGCAGCTGTGGTTGGAGTTTCTTCCACAACTGGTGGTGCAGCAGTGCTTGGAGTTTCTTCCACAACTGGTGGTGCAGCAGTGCTTGGACTTTCTTCCGCAATGGGTGGCGCAGCTGTGGTTGGAGTTTCTTCAACAACTGGTGGTACAGCTGTACTTGTAGTTTCTTCCACACTGGGTGGGGCTGCTGTGGTTTGAGTCTCTTGAACAACGGGCGGTATAGCAGTGCTTGGAGTCTCTTCAACAACTGGTGGTGCAGCTGTGCTTGGAGTTTCTTCCACAATGGGTGGCGCTGCTCTGGTTGGAGTCTCTTCGACAACGGGCGGTATAGCTGTGCTTGGAGCCTCTTTGACAACTGGTGGTACAGCTGTGCTTGGAGTTTCTTCCACAATGGGTGGCGCTGCTGTGGTTGGAGTTTCTTCCACAATGGGTGGCGCTGCTGTGGTTGGAGTCTCTTCAACAACGGGCGGTATAGCAGTGCTTGCAGTCTCTTCAACAAATGGTAGTGCAGCTGTGCTTGGAGTATCTTCAACAACTGATGGTGCAGCTGTTGTTGGAGTCTCTTCAACAACTGGTGGCACTGCTGTGGTTGGAGTTTCTTCAGTAGTTGTTTCGCCAACAGGCACAACGAAGGGAACAGGTATTACACCTAAAATATAAAAATAAACTTTATAGGAACATCAATCAATGAAACTTTTTGTGTATAGCGCATAACACCCGCGGTTTATATATGGATAATAAAGAGTGCTATACATTTGGTTCGGAGTAACGCTTAAAAGTTGCAAAGAATAGGTTTAAGTATAGTATTAAATTTTACTTGGGCCTTTAAGGTTGTAAGCAGGTCACTTGAAAAATTTTATCTTGTGATAAAGATTCTGTCAAAGCCAGCACTCGGCTTCACTAGATATTAGCGCTCATATACTTACATGAGGTGTATTTTCTGAAATCATAAACTTACTAGGCTTTACTGTGGCAGGAGTTCCTGTGTCCGCAAGTGTAGTAATCGGAGGCTCAGTTGAAGAACTAGTTAAATCTTTAACAGGCTTCGATATGGCTGTGCTCGTAGTCTCTTCCACAATGGGCGGTGAAGCTGTGCTTGGAGTCTCTTCAACAACTGGTGGTGCAACTGTGCTTGGAGTCTCTTCGACAACTGGCGGTACAGCTGTGCTTGGAGTCTCTTCAACAACTGGTGATGGTACTGTGCTTGGAGTTTCTTCAACAAATGGTGATGCAACTGTGGTTGGAGTCTCTTCCACAATGGGTGGCGCTGCTGTGGTTGGAGTCTCTTCAACAACTGGTGGTGCAGCTGTACTTGGAGTCTCTTCAACAACTGGTGGTGCAGCTGTGCTTGGAGACTCTTCCACAATGGTTGGCGCTGCTGTGCTTGGAGTCTCTTCAACCATGGGTGATATAGCGGTGCTTGGAGTCTCTCCGACAACTGGTGGTGCAGCTGAGCTTGGAGTCTCTTCAACAACTGCTGGTGCAGCTGTGCTTGGAGTCTCTTCAACAACTGGTGGTGCAGCTGTGCTTGAAGTCTCTTCAACAACTGGTGGTGCAGCTGTGCTTGGAGTCTCTTCAACAACTGGTGGTTCAGCTGTGCTTGGAGTCTCTCCAACAACTGGTGGTGCAGCTGTGCCTGGAGTTTCTTCGACAATGGGTGGCGCTGCTGTGGTTGGAGTCTCTTCGACAACGGGCGATATAGCTGTGCTTGGAATCTCTTCGACAACTGGTGGTACAGCTGTGCTTGGAGTTTCTTCCACAATGGGTGGCGCTGCTGTGGTTGGAGTCTCTTCGACAACGGGCGATATAGCTGTGCTTGGAATCTCTTCGACAACTGGTGGTACAGCTGTGCTTGGAGTTTCTTCCACAATGGGTGGCGCTGCTGTGCTCGTAGTCTCTTCCACAATGGGCGGTGAAGCTGTGCTTGGAGTCTCTTCAACAACTGGTGGTGCAGCTGTGCTTGGAGTTTCTTCCACAATAGGTGGCGCTGCAGTGGTTGGAGTCTCTTCAACAACTGGTGGTGCAGCTGTGCTTGGAGTTTCTTCCACAATGGGTGGCGCTGCTGTGGTTGGAGTTTCTTCCACAATGGGTGGCGCTGCTGTGCTCGTAGTCTCTTCCACAATGGGCGGTGAAGCTGTGCTTGGAGTCTCTTCAACAACTGGTGGTGCAGCTGTGCTTGGAGTTTCTTCCACAATGGGCGGTGAAGCTGTGCTTGGAGTCTCTTCAACAACTGGTGGTGCAGCTGTGCTTGGAGTTTCTTCCACAATGGGTGGCGCTGCAGTGGTTGGAGTCTCTTCAACAACGGGCGGTATAGCAGTGCTTGGAGTCTCTTCAACAACTGGTGGTGCAGCTGTGCTTGGAATCTCTTCGACAACTGGTGGTACAGCTGTGCTTGGAGTTTCTTCCACAATGGGTGGCGCTGCTGTGGTTGGAGTCTCTTCGACAACGGGCGATATAGCTGTGCTTGGAATCTCTTCGACAACTGGTGGTACAGCTGTGCTTGGAGTTTCTTCCACAATGGGTGGCGCTGCTGTGCTCGTAGTCTCTTCCACAATGGGCGGTGAAGCTGTGCTTGGAGTCTCTTCAACAACTGGTGGTGCAGCTGTGCTTGGAGTTTCTTCCACAATGGGCGGTGAAGCTGTGCTTGGAGTCTCTTCAACAACTGGTGGTGCAGCTGTGCTTGGAGTTTCTTCCACAATGGGTGGCGCTGCTGTGGTTGGAGTTTCTTCCACAATGGGTGGCGCTGCTGTGCTCGTAGTCTCTTCCACACGTGAAGGGCGGGTCTCTTCAACAACGGGTGAAGCTGTGCTTGGAGTCTCTTCAACAACTGGTGGTGCAGCTGTGCTTGGAGTTTCTTCCACAATGGGTGGCGCTGCTGTGCTTGGAGTCTCTTCCACTGGGAGCGCCGGAGTCTCCACACGGGCAAGCAGCGAGCCCACGAGTACAGCGTGCTTGGAGTCTCTTCAAGAACTGGTGGTGCAGCTGTGCTTGGAGTTTCTTCCACAATGGGTGGCGCTGCTGTGGTTGGAGTCTCTTCGACAACGGGCGGTATAGCAGTGCTTGGAGTCTCTTCAACAACTGGTGGTACAGCTGTGCTTGGAGTCTCTTCGACAACTGGTGGTACAGCTGTGCTTGGAGTTTCTTCCACAATGGGTGGCGCTGCTGTGGTTGGAGTTTCTTCCACAATGGGTGGCGCTGCTGTGCTCGTAGTCTCTTCCACATGGGTCGACACGGGCGGATAGCTGTGCTTGGAGTCTCTTCAACAACTAGTGGTACAGCTGTGCTTTCAGTTTCTTCCACAATGGGTGGCGTTGCTGTGGTTGGAGTTTCTTCCACAATGGGTGGCGTTGCTGTGGTTGGAGTCTCTTCAACAACGGGTGGTATAGCAGTGCTTGGAGTCTCTTCAATAACTGGTGGTGCAGCTGTGCTTGGAGTTTCTTCAACAACTGGTGGTGCAGCTGTGCTTGGAGTTTCTTCCACAATGGGTGGCGCTGCTGTGGTTGGAGTTTCTTCCACAATGGGTGGCCCTGCTGTGGTTGGAGTCTCTTCAACAACTGGTGGTACAGCTGTGCCTGGAGTCTCTTCGACAACTGGTGGTGCAGCTGTCCTTGGAGTCTCTTCGACAACTGGTGGTGCAGCTGTGCTTGGAGTCTCTTCGACAACTGGCGGTACAGCTGTTGTTGGAGTCTCTTCAACAACTGGTGGCACTGCTGTGGTTGGAGTTCCTTCAGTAGTTGTTTCGCCAACAGGCACAACGAAGGGAACAGGTATCACACCTAAAATATAAAAATAAACTTTATACGAACATCAATCAATGAAACGTTTTGTGTATAGCGCATAACACCCGCGGCTTATATATAGATAATAAAGAGTGCTATACATTTGGTTCGGAGTAACGCTTAAAAGTTGCAAAGAATAGGTTTAAGTATAGTATTAAATTTTACTTGGGCCTTTAAGGTTGTAAGCAGGTGATAAAAATTTTATGAAAAATTTGAAAAACACTTGAAAAATTTTATCTTGTGATAAAGATTCTATCAAAGCCACACTTGGCTTCACTAGATATTAGCGCTCATATACTTACATGAGGTGTATTTTCTGAAATCATAAACTTACTAGGCTTTACTGTGGCAGGAGTTCCTGTGTCCCCAAGTGTAGTAATCGGAGACTCAGTTGAAGAACTAGTTAATTCTGTAACAGGCTTCGATATGGCTGTGCTCGTAGTCTCTTCCACAATGGGCGGTGAAGCTGTGCTTGGAGTCTCTTCAACAACTGGTGGTGCAACTGTGCTTGGAGTCTCTTCGACAACTGGTGGTGCAGCTGTGCTTGGAGTCTCTTCAACAACTAGTGGTACAGCTGTGCTTGGAGTTTCTTCCACAATGGGTGGCGCTGCTGTGGTTGGAGTTTCTTCCACAATGGGTGGCGTTGCTGTGGTTGGAGTCTCTTCAACAACGGTGGAAGCTGTGGTTGGAGTCTCTTCAAAAACTGGTGGTGCAGCTGTGCTTGGAGTTTCTTCAACAACTGGTGGTGCAGCTGTGCTTGGAGTTTCTTCCACAATGGGTGGCGCTGCTGTGGTTGGAGTTTCTTCCACAATGGGTGGCCCTGCTGTGGTTGGAGTCTCTTCAACAACTGGTGGTACAGCTGTGCTTGGAGTCTCTTCGACAACTGGTGGTGCAGCTGTTCTTGGAGTCTCTTCGACAACTGGTGGTGCAGCTGTGCTTGGAGTTTCTTCCACAATGGGTGGCGCTGCTGTGGTTGGAGTTTCTTCCACAATGGGTGGCGCTGCTGTGGTTGGAGTCTCTTCGACAACGGGCGGTATAGCAGTGCTTGGAGTCTCTTCGACAACTGGTGGTACAGCTGTGCTTGGAGTCTCTTCGACAACTGGTGGTGCAGCTGTCCTGGTCTCTTCGCAACTGGGGTGCAGGTGTGCTTGGTCTCTTCGACAACTGGCGTCAGCTGTGGTTGGAGTTTCTTCCACAATGGGTGGCGCTGCTGTGGTTGCAGTCTCTTCGACAACGGGCGGTATAGTTGTGCTTGGAGTCTCTTCGACAACTGGTGGTGCAGCTGTGCTTGGAGTTTCTTCCACAATGGGTGGCGCTGCTGTGGTTGGAGTTTCTTCCACAATGGGTGGCGCTGCTGTGGTTGGAGTTTCTTCCACAATGGGTGGCGTTGCTGTGGCCGGAGTCTCTTCAACAATGGGCGGTATAGCAGTGCTTGGAGTTTCTTCGCCCTTGGTCTCTTCCACAACTGGTGGTGCAGCTGTGCTTGGAGTCTCTTCGACAACTGGCGGTACAGCTGTGCTTGGAGTTTCTTCCACAATGGGTGGCGCTGCTGTGGTTGGAGTCTCTTCGACAACGGACGGTATAGCTGTGCTTGGAGTCTCTTCGACAAGTGGTGGTACAGCTGTGCTTGCAGTTTCTTCCACAATGGGTGGCGCTGCTGTGGTTGGAGTTTCTTCCTGGGTGTTTTCCGGGGGCCTGCTGTGTGGAGTCTCTTCACCGGGATAGCTGCTTCTTCCCATGGGTGGCGCTGCTGTGGTTACAGTCTCTTCGACAACGGGCGGTATAGTTGTGCTTGGAGTCTCTTCGAGAACTGGTGGTACAGCTGTGCTTGGAGTCTCTTCCACAATGGGTGGCGCTGCTGTGGTTGGAGTTTCTTCCACAATGGGTGGCGCTGCTGTGGTTGGAGTCTCTTCGACAACTGGTGGTACAGCTGTGCTTGGAGTCTCTTCCACAATGGGTGGCGCTGCTGTGGTTGGAGTTTCTTCCACAATGGGTGGCGCTGCTGTGGTTGGAGTCTCTTCGACAACGGGCGGTATAGCTGTGCTTGGAGTCTCTTCGACAACTGATGGTACAGCTGTGCTTGCAGTTTCTTCCACAATGGGTGGCGCTGCTGTGGTTGGAGTTTCTTCCACAATGGGTGGCGTTGCTGTGGCCGGAGTCTCTTCAACAACGGGCGGTATAGCAGGGCTTGGAGTCTCTTCAATAACTGGTGGTGCAGCTGTGCTTGGAGTTTCTTCAACAACTGGTGGTGCAGCTGTGCTTGGAGTTTCTTCCACAATGGGTGGCCCTGCTGTGGTTGGAGTCTCTTCGACAACTGGTGGTACAGCTGTGCTTGGAGTCTCTTCCACAATGGGTGGCGCTGCGGTGGTTGGAGTCTCTTCGACAACGGGCGGTATAGCAGTGCTTGGAGTTTCTTCAACAACTGGTGGTGCAGCTGTGCTTGGAGTTTCTTCCACAATAGGTGGCGCTGCTGTGGTTGGAGTCTCTTCGACAACGGGCGGCATAGCTGTGCTTGGAGTCTCTTCGAGAACTGGTGGTACAGCTGTGCTTGCAGTTTCTTCCACAATGGATGGCGCTGCTGTGGTTGGAGTTTCTTCCACAATGGGTGGCGTTGCTGTGGCCGGAGTCTCTTCAACAGCGGGCGGTATAGCAGTGCTTGGAGTCTCTTCAATAACTGGTGGTGCAGCTGTGCTTGGAGTTTCTTCAACAACTGGTGGTGCAGCTGTGCTTGGAGTTTCTTCCACAATGGGTGGCGCTGCTGTGGTTGGAGTTTCTTCCACAATGGGTGGCGTTGCTGTGGCCGGAGTCTCTTCAACAGCGGGCGGTATAGCAGTGCTTGGAGTCTCTTCAATAACTGGGGGTGCAGCTGTGCTTGGAGTTCTTCAACAACTGGTGGTGCGCTGTGCTTGGAGTTTCTTCCACAATGGGTGGCGCTGCTGTGGTTGGAGTTTCTTCCACAATGGGTGGCCGTGCTGTGGTTGGAGTCTCTTCGACAACTGGTGGTACAGCTGTGCTTGGAGTCTCTTCGACAACTGGTGGTGCAGCTGTTCTTGGAGTCTCTTCGACAACTGGTGGTGAAGCTGTGCTTGGAGTTTCTTCCACAATGGGTGGCGCTGCTGTGGTTGGAGTCTCTTCGACAACGGGCGGTATAGCTGTGCTTGGAGTCTCTTCGACAACTGGTGGCACAGCTGTGCTTGGAGTCTCTTCGACAACTGGTGGTGCAGCTGTACTTGGAGTCTCTTCGACAACTGGTGGTGCAGCTGTGCTTGGAGTTTCTTCCACAATGGGTGGCGCTGCTGTGGTTGGAGTTTCTTCCACAATGGGTGGCTCTGCTGTGGTTGCAGTCTCTTCGACAACGGGCGGTATAGTTGTGCTTGGAGTCTCTTCGACAACTGGTGGTGCAGCTGTCCTTGGAGTCTCTTCCACAACTGGTGGTGCAGCTGTGCTTGGAGTCTCTTCGACAACTGGCGGTACAGCTGTGCTTGGAGTTTCTTCCACAATGGGTGGCGCTGCTGTGGTTGGAGTCTCTTCGACAACGGACGGTACAGCTGTGGTTGGAGTTTCTTCCACAATGGGTGGCGTTGCTGTGGTTGAAGTCTCTTCAACAATGGGCGGTATAGCAGTGCTTGGAGTTTCTTCAACAACTGGTGGTGCAGCTGTGCTTGGAGTTTCTTCCACAATGGGTGGCCCTGCTGTGGTTGGAGTCTCTTCAACAACGGGCGGTATAGCAGTGCTTGGAGTCTCTTCAACAACTGGTGGTGCAGCTGTGCTTGGAGTTTCTTCCACAATGGGTGGCGCTGCTGTGGTTGGAGTCTCTTCGACAACGGGCGGTATAGCTGTGCTTGGAGTCTCTTCGACAACTGGTGGTACAGCTGTGCTTGGAGTCTCTTCGACAACTGGTGGTGCAGCTGTCCTTGGAGTCTCTTCGACAACTGGTGGTGCAGGTGTGCTTGGAGTCTCTTCGACAACTGGTGGTACAGCTGTGCTTGGAGTTTCTTCCACAATGGGTGGCGCTGCTGTGGTTGGAGTTTCTTCCACAATGGGTGGCGTTGCTGTGGCCGGAGTCTCTTCAACAGCGGGCGGTATAGCAGTGCTTGGAGTCTCTTCAATAACTGGTGGTGCAGCTGTGCTTGGAGTTTCTTCAACAACTGGTGGTGCAGCTGTGCTTGGAGTTTCTTCCACAATGGGTGGCGCTGCTGTGGTTGGAGTTTCTTCCACAATGGGTGGCGTTGCTGTGGTTGGAGTCTCTTCGACAACTGGTGGTACAGCTGTGCTTGGAGTCTCTTCGACAACTGGTGGTGCAGCTGTCCTTGGAGTCTCTTCTACAACTGGTGGTGCAGCAGTGCTTGGAGTCTCTTAAAATAAAACAAGCTGTCTGGCTTACAAATGATGATTGGTGCAAAACATTGGTAGATATTGGTAGTCTAGTGTCTGGCAGTATTTATTTGACACCATATAGCATTTTACTAGTTTGTCAGTGAACGTACATTTTGAAAACAAAAAGCTCTCTTTTTGCAACTAATGAGCAAAACTGCTTTGGCGACACTACCCCCTTAACTGACCATTTGGCGAACACGAAAAAATCATTCAAATCATTAATAAACGTAATTATTATCTACGGACAAGTTGTAACTGCATGTAGGTAGGTAAAGTCAGGGGTGGACGTGGGTCAAAATTTTCGACCCGCGACCCAACCCAACCCACGGCGCGACACTCGTGGGTAACCCGCGACCCAACCCGCGCCATAAATTCCGACCCGCGACCCACTTTGACCCACCACTCTATAACCATAACGTACATTACACAGGGGCGTGGAGCCAGGATTTTGAAAAGGGGGGGTCGTACCTTGTCCTTGCTGACTTATTTAAACTCACTATTGCGGGGTCTGAGCTCAGCCCCCAGAATTCAGTTATTTTTACACTTATTGGCGAAGTGGCTTACATGACAAAATGTTAATTTGGTCGTTTAAAGTAAATAAACTAACTGTTACGGGGGTCTAGGGGCGGCAGCCCCAGAAAAAAAGTGGAGTTTTTTCTATTTTTTGGACCAATTTGGTCAACTGGAGACGTAACCAAAAAATTTTTCCGACAGGTAAATTGAAAACAAAAGATGGGAATTTCATGTCACAGTATATTACACAAGCATATATAAGCTTTCATGAAAGTTAACAACAAGGATTGGTAAGCCGTAGAGTTTGCAGGGGTCTGGGGGCGGCAGCCCCCAGGAAAAATTTTTTAGAATTAATTTTTAGGCCAAATTTTGTCAATTGGAGACGTACCAGAAATTTTTTTGACAGGACTATAAAAACCAAGGTGGACCCTTGTCGACAATTTCTTCTGGTTCAAGTTTACGCGGGTCGGAAAAATTTCTTTCGACCCGCGCAGCCTGAAGTGGGTACCCGCGGGTCGACCCACGGCTCAAATTTTCCGACCCAACCCAACCCAACCCGCGGGTACCCGCGGGTACCCACGACCCGCGTCCACCCCTGGGTAAAGTGAACTTGGCTGCCTTTGCAATACACCCCCGTTTTAAGTTTGTTGTCTGTTTTAAATGAAAATATTGAAAAAACATATGATACACTAAAAAATGGACGCATCAACGTTTAGAATAAAATAAATCAGAGCAGAGGCCTCTGTTAATTTGATGACTCACGAAGATGAACAAAATAACAAGTAGGCGCCAAAAGAGGCAAGGTTCCTTTCCAGGTGTTAAGCTACCTGAGTGTCTTACTCTTCTTCATACCTGGCTTATTCTGATCTAATCTACGTACAAAAACAGTTGTCCAGGGGCCTGTTGCTCAACTTTACAAGTCTTACAATTGTAACAATTGTAAGTGCAAAATCAGGTGAATCGTTACGAATTCATTATATAAATTCATTACGAATCACCTGATTTTGCACTTACAATTGTTACAATTGTGAGATTTGTAAAGTTGAGCAACAGGCCCCAGGATGTTAGGGCCGGTTCCCACTGGGCAGAAATAAGAAATGAAAAACTGAAAGTAAGAAATAGGGGTTTATTTCTGAAATATAGGAGAGGAGCGTAATGTGAACCACCTACTTTTTTGGCTTTACAACGGTCAGACTTAAGCCCACATTTCTCAAGTTGAATTAAAGTAATTATTTAGCACAAAATTTTGTCAGCATTCAAACTAACTAACTAATTAGCTCTATAGTAAGAATCGTATTTCAGCATTCACTATTTACAAAGTTACAGCCAAAAATATAATTAAAATCTGCTTCTGGTTCACATTTGGGAGCGGGTCTTAAAGTGAACTGTTGAGGTCCCTTGGTTGAACCAGTGCCAATTTTGGCGTCCCAGTCAACTCAGAAGGTACGAATTCTAATAATTAGATAGTTCAGAAGTATCCGAAGTCAGCGATATAAAAAACTTCTTACGAGGTGAGATAAAAGCTTTTTGACATAAGGTACCACATGGCACATGGGTACTTTTACAGAAGACATTTTTATTAAAAATCAAAAACTTTTCAATATTATTATTGAGAAATTAGCCCAACTAAGGCAAAAACTCACCGAACTGCAAGCACCTGGAACTTTTCACTGAAGAATTTTAACGTTATTTCTCAATTTTGGTCAAAAAACGTCAAATTGGTTCACTTTTGGGGTCATTCAGAAAAATCAAATATTTGAGTATATCTGAAATTACAGAAACTTTTAGACAAAATAAATAGTACCAGTAAACTCAGCTGCTTCTTTTACCCATATGTACCTAAATTTACTATAGGTTACAGTTGAAATTGTTTTGAAAATGACCATTTTTCAAGTTTGGACACGTAGCATTTTGAGTCGGACAAAACGGTTTTTTTGAGTACGTATTTTTGATTAACTATTTCTCAAAGCCAACTGGATTGTATTTTAAAAATGAAAACCCGTTTGGGCATTTAATTTTCCTTTGAGTTGATGTTAAAAATATGGTCGAAACGAACCTTCTTTCTGAAATAAGAAATTAAATTCATTTTAACTTAAGAACTAAGAATAAGGATTTAGCCAATCAGAGGCGTTTGCTGAGGCGCGAAAAAATAAGCCACGCCTTCTTCTCAGTTGATTGGACAATTCAAATATCGTGCGTACGTACGTACTACGTACATACGTGCTTTTCCAATTGACGACTGTGTAGTGAGTACGTATATGTCCGTCGTGTCTGAGTGCGCTGGACATTGTACTCTTTTGTTTTTTTATTGATTGGAACACTGGTAAGTATTTTTACATTTTTTGTCGTACAGATGTGCATTTTTGAAAAATGGCTGGCACCCAGCCACAACCATCCTCCGCGCCCACGTGTGCTTAAAACTTTATATTTTAATACATCATTTTTTGCAATTAGTCGCCTAGTTTGTGCATATTTGTATTAATTCAAATCAGGAATTAATCTCCTTGACGTGTAGTAAGTCAAACGAGAGGCATTACGGTAGATTTAGGTACAAAAAATTGAATTACCGCTGAAAAGTTGTTCCATCAAATCAAATAAGAGCTGGAAATCTGATTGGTCGGTTTCTTATTTCTTACTCCTGAGTTCCTGACTAGTGGGAACCGGTCCTTAAGCATCCCGCTGCATCGAGCCATTCGGCTAAATAACTTTCATCTGAGCTGAGGAAATCAGCTCTAAGAAGCAATAGACACTGTTTTCCAGGGACTCTTATATACTGCTGATGAAACATTACGGTGCCGATTTTGATTACGACAACAGTGTACATAGAATATTGCTTTTCATGAATATATGCAGACAAAAATCTGGATGCAGCTCCTAAGCTGAAATTACACGCAAAACATGTATACTGGTTACGCAGCCTGGGGCCTGTTGCTCAACTTTACAAATCTCACAATTGTAACAATTGTAAGTGCAAAATCAGGTGATTCGTAATGAATTTATATGATGAATTCGTAATGAATCACCTGATTTTGCACTTACAATTGTTACAATTGTAAGACTTGTAAAGTTGAGCAACAGGCCCCTGCTCAGCAGCGTTTAACGCTGTGAGCAAATAATTTAGGTTCCAGTTGTAGAAGGAACAAAATATTCATTAATTCAGTTGTCCGATTAAAACAGAATGCATACCAAATTCTTCCAGCGATTGAACATACATACTTGATATAAAGTAAAAATAACAATTTGTTGATAAATATAAGCAATAATAAATTTTTGAAACACTATGTAACTGCTCCCGTCAACTTTTACTTCTGTGTGACTTTTTATGTTTCAAAATATCAATGGAGCTCATGATTAAAGTTTCCATGCAGATATCACAATAATACTGTTTTTGCAAGGCCTGAGCACCAGAAGACACGGACGCTTTGGCTTCATCTTCGATTTTAGACTCGCTTTTTCCACAATCGCTCAGATGTTGGACTTTTTCCAACCCTGTCAACCATAGTTCATCTTTGCATTTTGGGCAGACCCACTTGCACTGCAAATTTTCATCGCTTTCTGACGCTGAGCCCTCTTTCGCACTCAGACATCCGTAAATTAAGTAATCCGATAAAAACCAACCTCCTTTAGTAGGATTTTCTCGCACAGAATCCAACTTATTTTCTTCTATAAGCTGCTGAAATTTCAGTGGCAGTTTTGTCACTGGAATGGACATCTCGGAATATAAAGATTGCAACTCGACACGTGCAACACGACGCATAGAATAAGAAACATCCGTGTCAAAATAATCCAAAATCTTGGGTATCAACTTTCCGCCATGATATGACAAGCCACCCAACTTCTTCTGCATGCAGTCTTCAATTTCACGACGTATCTTAAAAAACAAGTATTCAAAATAAAAAGTAAAAATTAGAAACACCAATACTACAAAAAATCGAAATGTAATGTGCATTTTCATTCTTATACAAGAAGACTAAGAAACTCCTTTAACTACCAGTAAGATACACTCGTCAGTAGCTAGTCAACTAGCACACCCTTTCTTTTGTTCGCGACTGATAATAATAATTTTTTTTATATACAGATTAATACACTTAATATACAGGTGATACAGAACATCTTTTCCGCAGCCCTTCTTCCTCTATTTTAGCATGTATAAAGACAATACGGAACATATTCTTTTCCGCATCCTACTGTAGCCTGTGTGTTATACCTCGAAAGCCAGTGTGAGCAAATGCTGAGCCAAAGGGGGCTCCTTAGCACAGAATTCTATCCAATGATCGCAAAGGACACGACAACAGTCTTGACTGGTTTCCAAGCTGGCTGCCATCAATAGCAAGGAATGCAGTGCAGGCGCGCGGACTGAATTCACCAAATAGCATTTGTTGGTTTCCAAAAGGGTGAAATAAAACAACACTTGATGAGATCGGCTGGCATTTGACTCGTCTACATCCACAATTAGATTGTCTGGTTCCTGAAATAAATGTTTAAAATGATTTTTTTTTCAGAAATTAACAGGCAACTCATTATGTTTCCTTGAAAATTGTTGCGATCACTTAGTAACTCAAACACGGTTTCAAAGTCAACCATGGTTGTCATATGAATCAGCAAAGCAAATACTTTGTCTTTCAACTTTTCAATACTTTAAAGGCTCAAATTTTACCAAATTTTTCTTTACCTTTCAGTTTACAATGTCCATCTAGCTAAAATTTTGTACGTATATAATAGATCGCCAAACGTTGAAACAATTTCAAACAGAAAGCTTCATACTATAAGTACCTAATGAAAGGTTTTTCACAGAAAAACGTAACTTTATAAACTAGTTTTTACTTAGCTGAAAAAGCTTGTTCATTATGAAAACTCATACACATTATGTACTTTGGGAGAATTCACAATTTATGCATGAGTATAATTACATGCTGAATTCCAAAAAGTATTTAGGATGAAATCCATATGAAAAAATTGCATAAAAAAGAAGCAGTGTTCAGGCCTAACACTAACTTATTTTTATTTTTTGTTTAATCTGTTATATAACTTTAATCTCTTACATTTTGTTTAATCACCAATTATGCGCACATAACCCCAAATCGAGTGCTAGGAAAAAAGAATGTTATCGTCAAGAGTACATAATAGTCTCTTAATGATACCATTCTTCTTTCCTAGCACTCGATTTGGGGCTATGTGCGCGTAATTGGTAATAAAAAAATTGTAACACAAAATTAAAATTAACAGATGAAAAATACTCGTGTAGACATGCAAAAGCTATGATGAAAGCTAATGACAAAGAATTAGCAAGGGTCTGGGGCGGAGCCCACATGAAAATTATTTGAGAATTTTTTATTTTTAGACATTTGGTCAAAAGGAGACGAATCAGAATTTTGTTTTGACGGGACAATAAAAACCGAAGGGGGGACCCTTGTGTAAAACCACCGGAAAAACTTTCCCTCATTCCTCCTCTCTCGGGCCCCCGTTGTACGCCCTTGTAAATATGTCCTAAAGTACACAAGAAATAACAACAGGTAATTTTCAGGCAACCGACCTGTGCTAGACAGCTGTTAGGATGCAAAATCACAAATGGTTTGGAGCTGGTATGAGCGAAAATCTCTCCTCCTGGCTTAAAGCTGTTGTGAGCATCCAAAACGGCATATTGGGGATACAAACTGACGCCCAGCATCAATTTAATCAGAACAGCCGTGCCGGAATCCAAATCCAGATATTCCAAATTCTCACGAACGGCTCTGTCCGAATGCTGCATGCGAAACTCCACGGAATGCAAATCGCCCAACGGGTCTGCATCGGCTTCGTGCTCATCACCTTCGGGCATTACGGTGTCCATCTTATCGATTCGGAGAACCTGCAATTGCAAATGGAATGTATCAATATTTGCTAAACTATTGCACTTTTGCTTCACCATTTAAGCACATGGCGATATCGATTAACGCTATGGTGCGTCTATTGTAGCGGTGTTTCAGTTATCCGATACCTGATGACTTTTTTAAAAAAGTTATCAGTTAAAGTTAACTGATAACTTAATTGATTTATGTAATTTCTCCGAGTGAACTTTAACTTCAACTGAAATTAATCTTAGGACTCCAAAAACTTACTTTATTTGATCAAGAGTGCATAATAAGAAGAGTATGACACTCTTCTGCACCCCAGCTTGGCCGCCGCGGACATGCTGCGACCATTAACTCCCGAAAAAGGCCACAACTGTGGGGGGTACCCCTCTATACGAATGAAGGCATAGCCCTCAGTTGTGGGGGGCCCCCCCCCCCGCGAATCAGACCATAGGTCTCAAACGTGGGGGGGACCCCCCCACAAATGAGGGTATACATTTCTTTTGTCCGGGATAATTTTTTGTAAAATAAAATTAAAAATTAAATTTTTGGTCATAGATTTGGGCAGGAATTTTTCACTTGGAAGTAATTTTGTTCCCTGATTTCCGATCCGGGATCTATTTTTGCCTGTGGCACCCACGGACCATCAACTGCGTTCCGAAGGGGGTATCACGGATGAAAGTGTCTACCCTAACGTTCTTCCCGACTCTTTCACCTAGTTCAGATAAAAGTGTCCCCCACTTTTGAACACTAATAGCCCTTTGATGTTCAATTATAGCAAAATCGTATTAACACAGCGTAGTGTATTAATGGTATTAATTACTTAAAAATATTCATTATTTAAGTATTAAACTTCAATTATTAAATTTATTAATTAATTATTAAACCCCTATGGCCTATCAGGGTGCTCCCTTGCCCTTAAGCCCGGTTCATACTTGTCCTTATCCTTGTTCTTATCGTTTTGTCCTAAGCGATTCCCAGATACATCGCCTACAAATTGTAGCAGTTTTTTCCTTAATAAAAATGAAGGTTAAGTCCAGATCATGTGCGAAAAATTACGCAAAAGGATTGTGTTGATTTGAAATGAAATTTGAAATGTTGGTCCCCCCACATTTCAGGGTATACCCTCATTTGTAGGGGGGGGGGTCCCCCCCACATTTGAGACCTATGGTCTGATTCGTGGGGGGGGGTCCCCCCCAAAGTTGAGGGCTATGCCTTCGTTTGTGTAGGGGGGTACCCCCCCACAGTTGTGGCCTTTTTCGGGAGATAATGGTCGCAGCATGTCCGCGCTGCTAGGCCACAAACGTGGCCAGTGTCACACTCTTGTGATTATGTGCTCTTGATTTGATTTAACTGATTTTATTTTCAGTCAATCGATTTTAAGGAATTTAAGTTCTGATGTAACCCACTGCTGCAGTTACACTCATTGCAGAACTCAGCATATTATATACCTTCCGCTCTTTCCTGACATTTCTATGTTTTCTTTTCAGTTCTCTCAACTGCTGCAATTCCCCGTGTCTCATCCTCCTTTCATGCGGCAGCATATGCTCTTCAAACTTTTCCATCAAGTTGGCATCCTCCAATAACTCCTGAAAGTTGAATTATTACCACTGAGCAAACAAATGTGGCTAAAATTAGTGCCACGACACAATCCGTATTATTAGTATTACGAAAATGCATAATCTGTAATTTGTGTTAAAGCTGACAATACGCAGAAATTAGCCAACACACTGAGAAGCAATTAACAAATAATTTGGCATATGGATAAATTTAGCAATTGATATTCGTTCCCTATATTTTTCTCAGTAGTAATACTCAGTTTTAATCGCCACCATTGTTCATATATAAGTATCCGCAGTAATTAATACAACACACGCTATGCATTAAGAAAGCAAAAAACACGTAACGAACGACAATCGCTAATAACAAGAGTACATAATAGCTTCTCACTCTATACAGAAGAAGAGTGAGACACTCTCCAGCCTGCCTGTGTTTTAGCACAGGCAGATGCGCTGGTCGTTTTCAGGCTACATGTTGACATTCTATGCAACATGTGACTGGCCAATCAGCGCGTAGATTCCCTGCGTAACACACTTTAGTATATAATCGCTGATGCGTTGATAAGCATTAAGATAGGAGTAAAAGCTTAATAACTCATTATATATCCATAGTCTGCTTGCAAAAACATTAAAAAAGGTTTGCAAATGCCTCTAGGAATATTTTGGCAAACTTTTAGCGAAATTGATTGAGAAACTTTTGAGATATAAACTTTTCTGAATTTCTTCAAAGTTTTTCAATCAATTTCGCTGAAAGTTTGCCAAAATATCCCCAAAGGTATTTGCAAACCTTTTTTAATGTTTTTACAAGCAGACTATGAATAAATAATGAGTTATTAACCTTTTATCTTATCCCGTTTTATGATTGGAGCACGTGCACAGGCGTCTGCCAATCAGAGAATAGAAGCTCGCTTCTGATTGGCCAGTCACATGTTGCATAGAATGTCAACATGTAGCCTGAAAACGACCAGCGCATCTGCTTGTGCTAGAACACAGGCAGGCTGGAGAGTGTCTCACTCTTCTTCTATATAGAGTGAGACGCTATTATGTACTCTTGCTAATAAGTAGGCAGAGAAAAACATTTATATACCTTGAATTGTTTGCATAATTTTGACATCTCATAGAGTCGTTGTTCCTCGATACCACGACGAAAGCACCATTTTTTTGTTGATGCAGTGTAATCTGCTTTCAGTTCAAGCCAAGCACGATACACATTAATGTAGCCAAATGCATCGCCTATGTTGGACACCAGTTCTCGACGTAATGCAATACAGTCGGAGTCCCGAAATGACCGATTTGTGAACAATGACTGAATACTCAGAGCAGCGGCTGAGACTAGCATGATTTCCACACGACGAAACAGACAGCCTGAAATAACTTCGATGGGTTGTTAATTATTGTTTTCAAACACTAATGACTACAGACACATTCACTATCTTGAGATGCATTTATTACAACTGAATAGCAGTTTCTACGAAACTGGCAACATGACGAATTTATAACTGAATTATCGCAGTTTCTACAAAACTGGCAACGTGACGAATACAAAGCAGTAATCATGTAGGCAGGAAAAATACCCAGTTACTAAACTACAGGTGGCACTCTTGAGTAACTTCTAAAACACCAATTTGACAGGAGTCCACTAATGCTGGTATAAAGAACCCTTCTTTAATTCTAAACGAACACCAAACACATTTTGTGCGCGGTTCTGTCAGTGGTAACTGGCAAGTAACGAGATTCCAGGATCCAGACAACCTGGATCGCAAATCCACATGTCGATTGTCCTAAAAGTTATTTTGATGTCCGCAATGAACGGCCGACGAACAATACTAAGAATGTCACACTCATATTATGCACTTTTAATCACACTACAATCAGTCATGATTATCCAATTATAAGCTAATAGTAAATACAAAAACAAATACCAACCCATAATAAGTAGTTTTCCAATGGCCAAATCGACAGGCAGTCGCACCAGCATTTCTCCGAGGGCACTCACGGCTGCAGATGACGTTTGCACAGCACCCAAATCCTGTAGTCGTTGCAAAGCTTCGTCGATGCTCGCCTCTGGTGGGGGCTCAATGAACGGAAAACGACGGGGATCAGAGATTTTCATGTACAGCATTTGGAGGATCGAAAATTAACAATATTTTAAAAAGTTATTAAAATGAAAAAATAGCGGCACGTGTTAACTGTCTACGAAAAAATTACAACTTGGTAGGTAGATAAAGTATATAGAAGTTTCTGGGTCTGGGATATCCCATCTGACTCGGCAAATGCAAAAAAGGAAACAAGTTGTAAGTGCAACGACAGCAAAGAATGGACGGCGACTCCGAGCGAGGACCATAAAATTTTACCTATAAATCGTAGGTCGACAATTACTACATTATGCAGATATTCCCTGAGTATTAAGATTTGAGTAATATTTTGATGTGTTGAGACAATACGGTTATTCAGTATTAGGGGGCATTACAATACGGTTATTCAGTATTAGTATTAGTATCGGGTATAGATGTGGACACTAACAAAATGTTTGACCTAACAAAATGGACAATTGATAACAGTTACTTCACTTGTGGTAATGTATTACTTAAACAAATAATCGGTATACCCATGGGCACCAATGTGGGACCTTTCATCGCTAACTTAGTGCTTTTTGCGTATGAAATCAAATACGTGAAAAATCTAATAAAGAACAAAGATTACGCCAAACGATCAAAATTGCAGTGGGTTTACCGATATATTGATGACATTACGCTATTCAACGATGACGATTGTTTTGAAACCTGCTACGAAGACGTTTATCCTAATACTCTCACACTCAACAAAGTTAATACTAATAATAAAACAGCTGACGTACTAGATATGACAATCGTCATCGAGAATAACAAATTTGTGTCAAAAGTTTTCGATAAACGCGACAAATTTAATTTCACGACTATATCCTTACCGCATCTGGATGGCAACATCTCAGCTTCTTGTGCATATAATACTTTTACCAATGAAATTATACGATATTTTAATCTAACTAGTCATCTTTCGGATTTCGTGGAACGAACAAAAGCGATTATACCTAAATTGTTGAACAAAGGATACAGTAAACGTAAATTAAAAGAGCGTTTTATCCGCATTAGCAATAAAAAGAATTTCCACGGAAAATTCAGTTTAGCTAATGCGAAGCTATTGGAACTTCTATGTTTTACTAACAAATAAACTACACTTGAGATTAGGCAGGAGGCGACGAAACCAACTTTTATTTTTAAAAATCACTTTTTTATTAATTTGTTTGATACTCCCAAAGCAAATTACTGTCTAGCAGCTCCACTGATGAGTCGCCTGCAACAGTAATGGTCTGGAAGATCCTGCAATGCACTACTAACTTCTAGTATTAGTATATGTGGCACATATTAACACTAACCCCATCGGATTAGTAAATTAATTTGTGCGTTTTTCGGGCACAATGAAGCTGAACATGAGTTGGGTTCTGTTTTATTCATCGGCCTGATGAATACTTCTCCTGAGTCTAATGAAAATTTCCAAAGTCCCAAATCAGCAACACGGGTATGTTTGTAAGAAATGAATCCTAATCGATATTTGCATTATAACGGTTACATGCAGGATATATCCACCTTCTCTTTTAATTTATGTACATACTTTGCTTTTCTTTGCTCAAGTGATTTTAAGTTTTCATAACTTAAACTCTTTTGATGTAAACTTTTTGTCTTTTGATGTAAACTATTAACTAATTGCACAGTAGCGCAGCGTAGAGCTATGCTATATATCCAAACGTATTACTAATTACTATCCTACCAGCGACTCCAGTGACACTCGTTGTATTTCAGCCTTGCTGTATTTATCAAATTTGTTGTAATCTTCCTCAGAGTACAGTCTGTAGCAGTGACCCGGACCGGTTCGTCCTGCCCGCCCCTTTCGCTGCTCGGCACTGGCCTGGCTCACCCACGTTTCCTTCAGGCACTGCATGCGAACACTGCTGTCATAGGTCATTTCTTTCACCTAAAGAATGAAATATGGCTATTTCACTGTGGCCTCGGCTTTGAAATTTTAATGAGCTGATTAGAAAAAAACTAAAGTATGATTAAAAATTGCTCAACCTGAGACGAGTGGCGTGTTTTCTGCAGCTAATCCCTTTACTCTTGATGGTAAAAATGATACATATCCAATTTAAAAACGCAGGGACGTTTGACCCAATGACAAAAAATGTGTAAAAAACCTGGCTATGTAAAATTTCAGAATAATGAGAATTCTATACATTACAAATTAATTGGCAATAAAATAACTTGGTCATCAAACATATTAAAAAAAAACCTATAATATACAACTTAAGTACACAGCATGGTCTCTCTGAAAGATAAATCTCGGCTCAAATTTACGCAAAAACTGATCACAATGACAGAGATCCTTCGCGGGCCGGCCGACCAGTAATAAAATTAAAAAATTCACGAAATTGCACAAAAAACGGTCAAAAAGGCTAAAAATTGTATAAATAGTCTAACACTATCTAACGAAGTAACTATTTCCTGAGCCTACCTATGTACTTTTGAATTAAATTTGCAATCAATTTCTAAATTTGTAATGTTAACACATGTATTACCATACATGTAGTTGAGTGGGAATGGGGGAAAGACCCATCCCCAAATTTTGGTGCCAGTGGAGACAGGGGGTCCCACCAAGAGTAAAACAGGGGAGAAGGACCTGTCGTGAGCAAAACTTCCACAAAAAATTTAAAAAAAAATCAGCACTTGTTGTTGGCACTTGAAGAAAAAGTAAAATTTGTCCCAGTTTTGTCAGTTTTGGAACAAGAGTACTATACTTTCAGTCGTACTCAGGGAAGGGGGGAGTAGCCTACCCCAAATTTTTGTGCTGTTACATGTATGCGTATGACTGTCGCGGGTAAAACGAACATACTAGATTTCACCACGGTGGTTTTTAAAAACCATGGTTTTACGTACGTGTACATATGATTTGCACATAATTTCATTACGAAATATCGCCTGATTCGTTACACCAAGAGTACATAATAGCGTCTCTTCTATATACAGTGAGAAGTTATTATGTACTCTTGGTTACACATATCGTAAATTTTCTAAAACCATGGTTTTTGCTCAGTTGAAATTTGAAATCTGCAGCATAGCCGGTTTTTATTCTGCTGAAATTTCAACTCAGCAAAAACCATGGTTTTAGAAAATCTACGAAATTCGAACGAATCAGGCGATATTTCGTAATGAAATTATGTGCAAAACATATGAAAACGTACGTACAACCATGGTTTTTAAAAACCACCGTGGTGAAATCCACCCGTGATGTTTTTCTAAGCAAGGATTGCTATATTCAATCATAAATTCAAGGTGATCCTATGCAAACCTAAATCAGCTAACGTAATTGTCATTTTATGTCGTTTGTTTCTATGCTTGTGCCATTTAGTTTGCACGTTAATACTCTGCCGTACTGTCATGAGTGTTTATCTGTTTGAATTCGCTTACAGGCATGTTTTTTAAAAGTTTTGGCTTTTTTGAAAAAAATTGGCATTTTTTAAAATTGGCCCGGCCCGCCACCGGCCCAGCCCGGCCCGCGGCCTGGCCCGGCCCTAAAGTCAAATTGACAAATTTATCAGCCACGCTTGAAGCCAGATATACCTTGTAGGCGGAAAAAAATAAAAAGAGTACCTACTTTGCCAGAATCCACCACAAATCGCACACCGTCGATGGTGACTGATGTTTCAGCGATGTTTGTCGACAAAATGCACTTTCGCACACCCTCTGGTGCAATATCGAAAACTTTATCCTGTTCGTCCACCGCCAGCGTACTGTGAAGTAACAGGATAATCCAGCGTTTGGTATTATCCGCGTAAGATTGCAGCACGTCAGCAACGTTACTGATCTCCTGAATGCCGCTTAGGAAAACCAGAACGTCGCCACGCTCCGTTGCGGGATATTTTTGGTCGATACGTTGAAGAACACGGAGATATGGGGCTAAAACATTAACCACCACAAACTGGCTATGTTGTGAATTCCAGAATAGAAATGCAACGCTGGTACATAGTTTACTTGCTAATAGGGATAGGCGGAAATATGGAGAACTCGCGTTTATTTTAGTATAACCGTGCACATATAAAACCATTAGAGTTAAATTCAAAGAGCTGACTTCACCACAGTGGTGTACACCATAGTTTTTTGCCTTAAAATCCATTTCCACCATAGTGGTTTTAAATTATTTCCGATTACTATCCTTTACTGTAAGATTAAGTTGGACTAGTCAAGTGGTTACAACGGGTTGCCGACCGGCGACCGGAAAGGGGACGCTCTGTACTACACAAAGGATCTTTTATTTTAGGCAAAAGACACTCTATTCGTGTTCAGAGCTCAAGTTACCTCTAAAAACATCAAAATGCTATTTGGAAAAATTGACCCTTTTGGACCCCCTGGAACATGGTATCCTAGGGAGGGGGCGTAGGGGGTCCACCACGGTCCCAGACAAAAATGAACCTCGGATTCGTGCTCAGGGGCTCAAATAACTCCTAGGGGGAAACAAGTAGATGGTACAAGTACTCGTGGGGGGAACCTTTCAACCTTCCACTAAAGTTTGGTCCATCCATAGCCATAAACTATTACCTAAAAAAACCGATACTATATATTATTATAAAAATGCCCTTTCACCAAGGGCAGCAGTGTGGGTAGAATAGGAAAGTTGGCTGATCTACAGCGGAAAAATGCTAATAAGCTTGTCAAATACCTGGGACAAGTTTTGCAGCCGAATAGGGAAACTCAGCTTGCTAAATGAAGCGGACAAGAGTTGCGTCAGAATAGCAGTCGCCCTGCGACACGTTAGTGCTTTCTGCACCCTCTTCGCGCGAATAATTAGGAAAAACATTTTCGACACTTACTAGCACTCAGGACTTAAGTCAGGTGTATAGATTATAAAGTTATACTCTGCAGATATATACAGGTACCTATTTCTTTTAAATTCCTCCATGCGCAATCTATTTTTGTTTTGTATATAGACGTCTTTCCTAAAAATTACAAATGAGTAATGGCGTATTTCAACTTATTATATATATTATTATATAGACATTAACGACTAATATTCAATACGAATCATAAAATGTTACAATACAACCGTATAACTCTAGTTAATACAAATAACTGTAGAATTTATATAAGCTTAAACTACATTTACATACGTAACAATAAAAATGAATGGCGATCGATTGATTATTATATTATGGATGAACAATTATTTCTTCTGGACATATATCTATACATCTATACACCTGACTTAAGTCCTGAGTGCTAGTAAGTGTCGAAAATGTTTTTCCTAATTATTCGCGCGAATAGGGTGCAGAAAGCACTAACGTGTCGCAGGGCGACTGCTATTCTGACGCAACTCTTGTCCGCTTCATTTAGCAAGCTGAGTTTCCCTATTCGGCTGCAAAACTTGTCCCAGGTGTTTGACAAGCTTATTAGCATTTTTCCGCTGTAGATCAGCCAACTTTCCTATTCTACCCACACTGCTGCCCTTGGTGAAAGGGCATTTTTATAATAATCCTATTTCTTTTTCCGCTGCAGCAAATTTACTTAACGACAGGAAAGCTGACACTTGAATTGTATATATTGTATGATTACAGTCTGAAAAGTGATAGTCGCGCATGCGTAATGCTGCACTACCTACTTATTTCTAAAGCCACTAACAGTACACAATTGGCCTGTTCGTATTTGTCATTATTTTGGGTTAAGAATTAATATATACATACATTAATTTTGGTCAAAGTGACGTTATATTTGTGTTCGGCAACTCAAATTAAACCTTTTCACGGTTTTTCAAAAAAATTTAAAATATTCAAAAATTTGGTCAAATTGACCATTCTGGCACTTTGCCAGGGCTACGAAAGTAGACCAGTGCAAACCACGCGTACCAAACAATATCCACAGATACCCCTGCGCCTGTATATTAAGATGCAATAGAAATACAGAACGAGCGGTTATCCATAAAAGCGTTATACATTGAGAAAATCATATTTACTGTCTATTACACACAACCGTAGTTGACCACTGAGCACTATTTTGGACGAAAACAATAGTTTTTCGTCAAAATAACGTTATATTCCCGTTCAGCACCTCAAATTAACCTTTTCCACAGTTTTTCAACAAAACCGACAAAATTCAAAAATTTGGTCAAATTGACCATTTTGGCACTTTGCCAGGGTTGCCAAATTGGAACAGCGCACATGACGCGGACCAAACAATATCCACGGACACCCCTGCGGCCTGTATATTAAGATGCAATAGAAATACAGAACGAGCGGTTATCCATAAAAGCGTTATACATTGACAAAGTCATGGAAAACCATGTTTCCAAGGGTGTCAGAGGGAGGTGCAGCAGTTCTGGCTACTAGGTAATTCTGACAGCAAAACTAATATCACGCTGCAATGCACAGTATATGGGTTTATATTCGCATACAAAACGACAGGTCTCCATCTATAACGGTTTTGGCTGTACTGCCCATGGGTAGCCTAACCACCTAATACAAGTAAAATACCTTCCGGACCCCCTCCCTAGGCCTACAGTGACACGATCGACTCCAAAAGGGGAGACGCACTACAACCCTACTACACTACCATGCATACAAGAGATCAGACTTGGGCTGTTTGCGTGACTTCTCAAAAGCTGGCGCCATTGAATTTTTGACTTTGCCATTTTTCGAGGCCCAAAAAAGTTTTCCCCCTCTTAGCAGAGCCAAAACGGCAAGAGCTTAGAATAAAATCTTTATGATGACACTATTGCCGACCCCAAAACAAATGTAAAAAACACAAAAAAGAGCCTCGACAAGAAGGATTTCTTGAGTTATGGCGCCGGGAAAAAAAAGACGGAAAAATCGGAGTTTGCGGAAGGCGACTTTTCATCTCTCGGGTAATACTCAACCGATTTGCCTGAAATTTGGCCAGCATGTAGCTCTCCCCCAGGCTCGTGCACACACCAAATTAAAACCATTTTGCTTGCATAAATTTTTAGTTATTAAAAAATTAAATTTAAAATTCTGCAATGTGGAGTGTCGTTCCTATTCTAGGGTTAGGCGCTGTCGCGCCTACCTTGATAACTAACTATATATTATCAAGAGTGAAAAATTACTGAAGATTTTTATTTGTAGAAAACTTGTGTTTGCATCCACTGTATAAATCGATATAGTATTTAGTCATGTGAATAGTACTGTTACTACAACTGGCGCAGTGTTTGTTTTCTTTCCATGGCTAATTTGGTGGGAAATCTCGAGAATTTCGATTCACGCTCTGAGCGTTGGACTTCGTATGTTGACCGTATGGGTCAATTTTTTGTTGCTAACGATATTCTCGATGAAAACAAAAAGAGAGCGATTTTTCTAACAACGGTCGGTGCCGTCACCAATTCCATTTTGGAAAATTTGGTGGCTCCTCGAAAACCCTGTGAAGTTGATTTCCTTGAACTGCTGGATAAACTCAGAAATCATTTCGAACCTACCCCGCTGAAGACGGCAGAGCGGTATAAGTTTATCACAGAAAGCAAAAGGATAGCGAATCTGTGACTGATTATTTGGCCGAGCGTCAACGTCTGTCAGTTCACTGTCAATTTGGGGAATTTTTGGACGAAGTACTTTGTGATATTTTTGTGGTTGGCGTGAAAAGCGGAACTGTTATGAAACGTTTGCTCGCTGAGCAGGACCTAACTATTCAGCGTGCGTATGACCTAGCTAAGACAATGGAATTTTCTGAAAAAGGGGTGTCCGAAATTAACAATAACAACTCGACCGTGAAAGCGGTATTGCCGAATGCTCGCGGTGCTCGCGGTAAAACCTACGAACAGTCGCGCCAGCCCGTTAATAATTGTTACCGGTGCAATCGTGGCGGACATTGGGCGAATCAGTGCAAGTTTAAAAACGCTACTTGCAATTCTTGCGGCAAGTTGGGTCATATTTCTATTGCTTGTCGTTCACAGAAAAATGTAATCAAATTCCACCAAAAGCGTCGACCCCAAAGAAACTATTTTGCTGATGGTTCTAGTAATGAACCTGTTAATGATTCTGATTCACATGAATCTAGTGATCCAATTTTTCATGTGTACTCTTTTAAAACTGAATCGCCCCCAATTACTGTTGACTGTTTAATTAATGATATTTGTGTCACTATGCATGTTGATACCGGGGCTGCTGTAACTATTTTGCCGCAAGCATTAATGCAATCGGAATTTCCGACTATGCAGCTAAAAAACTCTGTGCGGCTTAGGGCTTATAATGACATTGAAATTCCGGTTCTGGGTGCTACGTACGTTGACGTAAAGTACGACTATGTATATCGGCACATGCCCCTGATCGTAGCTGCTGGCGTAACGGGACCAGCACTAATGGGCCGAAACTGGCTGAGTGCTATTAAACTGAACTGGAATGCAATTCATTCGGTGCGTGCAAAAACGAATGATAAAGCCGACTTGAAAGCCAGCATTGCTACTATTTGCGAAAAGTTCAAAGACCTTTTTGCTCCTGGTTTGGGTCGCATGACGGGTCACCCAAGTGCGACCTGGTACGGCGCCAAAGTTTTTCAAATCTCGCCCGGTTCCGTTCTCGATGAAAGAAGGAATTGAAAGGAGTTTGGACCGCGATGTCAAAGATGGAGTGCTGGAAAAGATTACTACTGCAGAGTGGGCCGCCCCGATTGTTCCAATACTCAAACCGAATGGTGAAATTCGTGTCTGTGCGGATTTTAAAGTGACTATTAACAGAGATCTGATAGTTGATCAGTATCCTATTCCCAACCCAGACGAACTGTTTCAAGCTCTGCTGAAAGGCAAGAAGTATTCTAAACTGGACCTTGCAAGGGCATACAATCAGCTTGAGCATGACTAGAAAAGTCAAGACTTATGCGTAATTAACACGCATCTGGGTTTGTTTCGTTACAAGCGGTTACCGTTTGGAGTTTCTTCTGCTCCTGCCATTTTCAATAAGCGTATGCATGAAATCTTGTCCGGCTGTCCAGGAGTTGTTTTCTTCTTTGACGATGTTGTCGTCACTGGCGCCGATGACAAAGAACACGTTGCCAACTTGACGGAAGTTTTCAAGCGGTTTCAAGCACATAAAGTGAAGCTAGGAAAAGAAAAGTGTGTGTTTGCGGCGAACCCAATTAAATATTTAGGATTGTCTGTAGTTGAACACGGAATTCAACCCTTGGAAAGCAAAATAAAAGCTATAGATGATTTGCCGCCGCCAAAGTCAGTTCATGATCTGCGAGTCTTTTTGGGAAAAATTAACTTTTATGCGCCGATGATCCGTAATCTGGCTGTCATCGCAGCACCGTTGTACGAGTTGCTTCGAAAAGATTGCAAATGGAAAAGGACTGATGCTTGCAATCAGAGCTTTCTTCAACTAAAACCGAAGTTGAATGAAAAACCGGTGCGCGTGCCATATGATCCAAGTAAAAAGTTGGTGCTAGCTTGCGACGCTTCACCTTTTGGTGTCAGTGCTGTACTGTCTCACCGTTACGAAGATGGCACGGAACATTTAATTACGGCTGCTTCCAAGGCACTGAACGCTGCGGAAAGAAAATATGCGCAGATCGATAAAGATGCTTATGCCATAATTTATGGCGTGAAACGGTTTTATCCATATTTGTTTGGACGGCATTTCATTTTGGTCACTGATCATCAACCACTGACAAAGATTTTGGCGCCCCAGCACGGAATTCCGGCGTTCGCTGCAAATCGCCTACAGCGCTGGGCTATTATTCTTTCTGGGTATGATTATGAAGTGGAATATCGACGGTCAAAAGAAAATGCAAATGCTGACTGTCTATCGCGTTTCCCTTCAGAACCAGAATCGGATACAATTGATCCTACGGTTGCTGAAATTAACGCTATTTCTGAACAAGATATCAATGCCTTTCCAGTGTCAGCTCAAGATATTGCAACTCATACGTTAACTGACCTTTTGCTGAAACAAGTGTTACAATTTACGTGTGATGGCTGGCCAGCAAGACTTCCAAAAGACAAGAAAGAACTGCTTCCGTATTTCACGAGAAAGAATGAAATTTCTCTAGTAAACGATTGATTGTACTGGAGAAACCGAGCGATAATTCCAACGTCTCTACGTCCTCAAGTTCTGGCTGAAATGCACACTGGGCATGCCGGCATCTCACGCAGCCAAGCTTTAGCCCGCCAAATTGCTTGGTGGCCTGGAATTTCGGCAGAAATTGACAACCATGTTCAAAAGTGCACCAAATGCAACCTGAATAAAAGTAATCCGAAGTCAATGGCTAAAGAGCTGACGTGGCCGAAAGAAAACCATCCATGGCAAAGATTGCACATTGATTTTCTCGGCCCAATTCGCAGTTGCATTTTTCTTGTTGTTGTGGATGCTTTCTCCAATTGGCCCGAAATATATCAAGTCAACCGCATGACGACTGATAAAGTAATTTATTGTTTGCGTGACATCTTCGGTCGTTTGGGTCTTCCAAAAACAATTGTTTCCGACAATGGCCCTGCTTTTATTTCCTCCGAATTTGATGCTTTTTGTACAAAAAACGGCATTAAGCATGTTTTTGCACCTCCTTACCACCCAAATTCAAACGTTCTAGCTGAGCGAATGGTTAGAACTTTCAAAGAGTTTCTGAGAAAAGTTGACTACGACGCCTCTCAAATTTACAAGTTTCTACTAACCTATCGTACAACCCCTGTCCAAATCACTACACAAGTCTCCAGCTGATTTGCTCTTCAAATTTTCGCCTCGCACTAGATTGACCATCCTAAAAGAGAATTTGAAAAAAGAGAGAAAGGACAAATCGGTTACTCCTAGCCGAGAATTCAAACTTGGTCAAGCTGTTTGGGTTAGAAACTTCAACAAAACACCGGCCTGGATTGCTGCTACTGTTTTTGAACGAAAGGGATCTGCTGTATACAAAGTGGAATCGAATGGCCAAGCATTTATACGACACGCAGATCAAATTCGTTTTCGTCTCGCAATGGATGGAAAAGAACCCAACGCAGAGTCATCCGATGACTGGTTTGATTGGCCGAATCACAATCGCCCTTTTGGCAATGCGGAGCAAGCTGAGCAACCAAATCATGCGGAGCAAGCTGAGCAACCAAATCAAGCTCAAAGTCCAAGACGCTCCCTCCGTCCACGCGGATGTCCGGAACAGTTCGACCCAGTATCTGGAGAATTCTATCGACCTCGGCAACCTAATTACTTATTATAAAGAGAGAGAAAAGTGAAGAATTACTGAAGATTTTTAATTGTAGAAAACTTGTGTTTGCATTCACTGTATAAATCGATATAGTATTTAGTCATGTGAATAGTACTATTACTACAAAGAGTATATTATTATTAATAATATGGATACTAACGGACATCACAGATACAATAGGGTTGCCTTTGCTTCGCAATTGGTTGGCAACCACAAAAATTAGGTATGCTTTCTTGTGTATGACAATATATTGCAAAATAATACTTGCACTTGATAGTAAAATGTACCTACAAACCTGCATCTATCTTTTCACCAGATTTTGGGGTTTCCTTTTCAACAGGCACCACATACTCCAACTGTATTGGATACAGGCGCCCCGGGACCTTGATGACTGGGGCATTTTTGAAATAGGCACAGAAGAGATCCAGATTAATTGTGGCTGACATAAGAATTAGTTTGAGATCAGAGCGCTGCTTTAGTAGTCCACTAAGGAGGCCAATTAAAAAATCGCCGTGCAAATGACGTTCGTGGACCTAAAAAGAAAAACCACACTAACTTAATGTTAAAGTTTAGCTGCACTGTTTATTCATTTTTTACAAAATTATCAATTTCATAATGGCAAAAAAAAACGTATATGAATCATAGATTATAGAACTGTATATAATATAGACTGCGTAGTGAAATGACTATTGAAGCTAAACTGTATTGTGACCTATAAACATACATAAACACGGGGACTCGGTCTGGGGGGGGGGGGGGGCTTGTCCAAGAAGTTTAGAAATTTTAGGGGGCCTTGTCCGACGTTTCGGGGGCTTGAGCGGACAAACACGCAAAAATTTAGAATTCTTGCCTAAAAAGGATAAATTTTCGGCAAAATTTGGCTATTTTTAGCAATTTTTTCGCTTTTTGAGCATTTTTTAAACAGTTTACGGCGATCTGGGGCAATTTTTTAGTATTCTGGCACCTTTCCTTTAGCATCAAGGAGGGGGGCTTGTCCCTGTGGGTCAAATCTGAGGGGGGCTTGTCCCGGCTTCTCAGATCTGGGGGGGGGGCTTGCCCCCCCAAACCCCCCCTTGTACATCTGTGCCTATAAACAGGGATTCTCAATATCAAGTGGAAATAAGACATTGAAAACCAAGTATTCATCTTCAAGAGTAACCCCCATGCTGAGTTGAGTTCGGCTAATCTTACTCATTGATAAAGGTACGGACTAAGTGGCATTTTTAAACCCGTCTGATACCACCGTAAAAGCTAACTCACTTTTGATCGCATATACCTTTACCACTGGAGGATAGCCTAGCCTAAGTTACTAACTGTTAAATCTGAGAATGCAACCCCTGAACAAACTGGCTAAGTAGCTCAACAAGTAGAAGCCTACTTTTTCGTCTTTTTCGTTAAAAAACAGAAAAACAAAGCCTAGCGCTAGCCATACATAGGTGTGGGGTGAAAACTCTCATGTAGGGGCTTCCTCTCTCCACCAGAATGCCCAGAAAACCACTCACGAAGCTACTCAAGCCAAACTCAGTGAGTTCCTAAGCGCAAACAGAAAACAAAATTTGCTCCGACTCCCCCCCCCCAAACTGCAATTCACCAGCCACCCTAGCCAAGAAAAGAAATCCCTATCAGCCCACCTGTGAACATTGTAATGTAACCATAACCAATCATAACAGAAAGAGACAGTTGCACTAGCGAATCAAGACAACAAGTAGGCCCCAAAAGGGGCAAGGTTCCTTCCCCGGTGTCTACCTTTCAGGTTTAAATGAATTAGTTCTCTATTTCATTCTTACCGTAAGCTGCTACACCTACTTCGTATCTTACTCTACTTTATAACTAGCTTATTCTAACTTAATCTAAATACGTAGTACGTACAAAAAAGTGCTGCAAAATGTTAAACATCCCGCTGCACGAGCCATTTGGCTCAAAAGTGACACTTTGATCTGAGCTGAGCAAATCAGCTCTAAGAACAAGAAGCGATAAACACTGTTTTCTAATGGCTCTTATATACTGCTGGTGAAACATCCCGGTGCCGATTTTGGAAAAGTACAGTGTTACAGCAGTGTACATCGATTATTGATTTTTTCTGCATATATGCAGACAAAAATCAGCAGGCAGCTCCCAAGCTGAAAATACACCTAAAACATACTGTCTATGCAGCCTGCTCAGTAGCGTTAAACGCTATGAGCAGTTAATTTCAAAACAATAGTTCCTTCTCTAGAAGGAACAAAAATACAGTTGCATTAGACCTTACCTCATCAAGTATGATAACACTGTACATCTCGAGGTCAGGATTGGAGACCAACTGCCGGATCAGTAGTCCTTCAGTCAGGAACAAAATTCGCGTTCGCATGGTGGAGGTTTTCTCGAATCTAATTTTGTAAGCTATCAGTGAACTAAATTCCTGCAATGTTTCAAAGGCAACTCGATTGCTGAGCGAAATACAGGCAATTCTTCGAGGCTGAGTGCACGCTATGCGATCGTAGCCAGCGGCCAATAAGTACTGGGGAACCTGCGTGCTTTTCCCACAGCCTGCAAACCATAAAGGGGTTATGAGTACACAAGATAACTAAGCTAAATGATGCATTATTGCTTAACTTTTCAGCTTTAAAGTCGGGCTTCAATATACAGTTTTCGAGCGTTAAATACATTATGTTGGCCAATCATTGAGTATCTTTCTGGAGTTTTTGTCACTCGATGAATATTCTTTTGGGAGTGGTTGACAGTTGGTTAAGCTTGAACTCATGAACACAGTAATATATTTTACACCCTAATACTACGCATGTCAACCAAATTACATTCTCTAAACAGAGGAGTTACGCTAGTCTAGCAGGACTGTAGACAAAAAATAACGTATATTATTCAGGAAGGGCCAGAATCACCAATGTGTGATAGACATATCAAAACTACAATCTAGGCTACTGTATGGGAATCTAAAGAACATGAAAGTTTTTTTACCCTGAAAGTTCACAACGATCACCTAAGTATTTGGAACTTAAATTTATTTACACGTATCCGGCCTTCAAGAACGTCAAGAATCGGGTTATGGCAGAAGCAAGTGCTCAAAGTTTGGGACATATCAACGGAGTATATCAAAGAACATGTGGCTTTAATGTTTTGCTAACAAGAAAAAATAGAACATAATTCTAATATTTACACAAAAATTAAATAACTCATAGGTTACCAGTATCGCCAGCAATAATGGTAATCTGATTGTGAGCAACCGTAGAAACAATTTCTTCTTTGTGTGGAAATATAGGCAAGGACTCCTGAGCTGTCCGCAGTTTCTTCAGTTTGGCAAATTTTTCTTTTTGACAAAAATCCAGATAAGCACAAAGAATAAATTCGAATTCAGTCACCACGTTCTTTGGCAAATCGCGAATATAAGTTCTTTCATTTTTTGCCAATTTAATGCGTGAAACACAGCGACTGAGACGTTGCTGAAATATACAGAAATGCCTTTCAAGAACATGATCAAAGGCAGACAATAGTGCGACACTAGAACAGTCAGTGAACACGAGCTATTTTACGGCATCTGTAGGTTTATATGTATGTAGGGAAACTGAATAACTTTGGAAATACCATGAAACATTAGTCCGCCGACCACCAGGTTAAATGGCTGCCTCAATGACCAGTTGATTACACAAGTACACAGCCGTTGAAACCTACGTCAAAGCAAGAAATAAATGATACAATAAGTGTGATTCTGTGCCACTAAGTCAGTACTAGACATACAAATGCTACAGCAAATGCTCACAAATGCTCATACTTTTAGACATAAAAATTGACTGTCAGTTTGTGATTGTTGTCGTTTTTGACATTTTTGGTGTGACTGCTTCACCAAACCGGCGTAAGTAAGATGGCCCTTGGTTAATGTTCATACATGGAAAAGTCAACTATTGATGCTTACTGAAGGTTTATGCTGAAAACTGAGCTGGTGGTGGGATGGTTGGCACGTTCATTTGAAAATACACAGCAATAAACATTACACATTACCAATATCGATGCACAACTAATATTAGATATCTATACCCAACTAATATGAATCAACCTGTACCGATATGCATTGATATTTGATACATATGTACACAAGTACACACACTTCTACACATACTGTACGCACACACACACACACTCGCGCTATGCGCGCTACACACAGAGCGCGTTTGCTAGATACGCTACGGTAAGTGCAGCAGGCTTCAATAATGCACTGAAACTGAGCATGATTTACATGCATTTTCAGTTTCAGTGCATTAACTGAAATTAGTATGCACGGCCGCTGAGGCGGCCGCGCAAAAAGCAGCTGAAAACAAGCACGTTTTGCGAGTAAGGTTAAACTATAGTCCGACAAAAAATTAATTATCGATACCTAGATTTCGTTCCGACATGCTTAGGACGCCGAAGATATTCGTCGAATATAAAACGCGGCAGCAAAAAAATTTTTAAAACTGACACTAACACAACATTTTAAGCTGTAATTTGACTATTGTTTTTGTGGTCACATCTCACTTTCTGAAGTTAAAAACTATTAACTTTATTGCAAACACCGTTCATAAATCTAACCGATAAAAGCACAACGCTAGAAAGTCATGATGCATAAGCCGGAATAAGCTGCCAAAGTAACCGCTGACAACGATGTGCGCAATGGCATACCCACTGTCCAGTGTGGCAAGCCATGGTTTGCCATCTAGACCGCAAAGTACATATGACGGTTCTGACGCGCTGATATACAAACTACGATCCAATGCTATGACAGGTTTCGTCACATTTTCACTATGCATAATTTGCTACAGCTACGTTTTAATTTCAGTTGAACTTAATTGAACGAAAACGAAATGAAAACGAAAACGAAAGCGAAAACGAAAACGAAATGCACGAAACTCAAATAATTTTTATTGGGGCTCAAAAGTTGTAAGCCTACACACTTGATTTGATTAGTTTTTAATGGATGAGAGCGCCTGCCTCTTTCTTCTGCCATGAGTAGTGCTTTACTATTTATGTTTGCCGCTCTCTTTCTCAGCTGCGTAGGTAAATATACTAAACTTTGAAGAAGCATGCCGCCATAAACTTGACGCTGAGACCGCCTCAGCTGCCAAATTACACAACGAGCGAAAACGAAAACGAAGCAAAGAGCGAAGACGAAACGAAATTGAACGAAAGCAAAAACGAAAGCGAAAACTAAAACGAAATTTTTATCAACTGAAATTAAAGCGTAGCTGTAGCATGCCATTTGACAGCCATGTAATCGATCATTTGATCTGTCTGTACTTTATTATGTATGTGCAACGAGTATATTATATGTACGCGTGTATATAACAATATCCGAGCAAGCGTGATAACACAGATTAGCACGCACTAAGAACACACACGCACACACATAGAATACAAATTTAAGACCTACCAATTCTCACAGTGTAACAATACACAGCAACAGCAGATACGTGTTAAACTGTGCTGTTGTAGTATAGTATATACGCGGCGGCTGAGGCCGCCGCGTAAAAATGTCATACAAATCCTCATAGTATACTGACACACTATTATGTATAGCAGGCGGGGAAAAAAACCCGCATTTTCATATTTCGTCATGTACCTCATAGACTATACGTTTTCACGGGAAACCAAAAAAATCTGTCGTAGGCCTAACCTTGCTCTAAACGCTGGGACCGGTTTCATTTCGCTATCTCTTACCGTTTTTTGGTGGGAAGCCAAAAACTTGCCGGGGAAAAAAAACCCATTTGGGGAAAAAAACCCATGTGGGGGAAAAAAAACCCACCCCATAAATCACCCGAAAAGTATGTTAGCGGTAGTTTTTCAACTCTATGGCACGTATTCGGAGTAGTAGAGGCCCCTGATGCCAAAACTATACGCAGATTTGCTATGGGGCCTCAGGTACACAAGTTTGAAAACTGCCCTTCGCAGCCCATTATAAAATTTTGAATTTTCAGATTTGAAAACAAAACACCTTTATTTCGCCTGAAAACGTTGAAAACAACTAAAAAGTTGCGATATCGCTTCAAATGCATGCAAAATTTGCACTTTATGGCTATTTTTTACGCCATCGACACTCAGTGGGGGGTACCGTAAGTGGTTGTGACTGGTCGTAATGGCCATAATTTAATTTTGATCGGTTATTTGGCGTTTAAACGAGAGAAATAAACAGGTTATAATTAAAAACATACAAAGAAATGGCAATAGTACCAGAAAGTACCACTTTTCGCGGCAAAGGGACCTCAAAATGACAAAGTCCGACTATTAGGCCCGTATTCCAGAATTCGATCAAGAAAGTGTCAATATGCGCATTTGTGTTAATAATAAACGTCTTTTTGCACTACCATGAGTCTTTTGGGGTAGCTACTAGGTTTTTCGACATCACCAGACCATTTTCAAAAAGTGGGTTTTTTCCCCCACATGGGTTTTTTTTACCCCGTCTAATTTCGGTCATGCCCCCCCTCGTACGAAAAAAGGAGGGACCTACCACTGCGGTCATGAATAGAGGAAGGGTTGTCCTCTGTAAAAGTGTTTTTACATTTGAGCTCGCATCTCTTAGTGCTGAGAAATGAGACTCCAAAATTCACCTCCCTTGGAGCCATGTCGGGTCAAAAATAGGAGGGTCCAATTTTTGACTCATAAAAAACACCAGCGAGACCCCTTTTGGATACCGCTTATATACGTTTGCCTACAGGGACTCTACTATACTCTGGCAAATTTTTAGACCTGTACCACGTACCCAAGTTCCGGAACTGGGGTGGGTTTTTTTTCCCCCAAAAAATGGGGTGGGTTTTTTTCCCCCGCCTGCTATACTCTTACTAGCGTCATAATTTTATTATACAACAAGCACGTCATGGATATCGTTGTGACATGCTTAGGTACGATGCCGAGGATATTCTTCGAATATAAAACGCGGCACCAAAATTCTTAAAGCCAACAAAATTAACATGTAAGCCGCAACATGTTTTTTAGCAGCAGTTTGCTTTCAGACTCTTCGACAGTTTTTAAGCTAAAAAGTTAATGTGCAAAAATTGTTCATAATGAGCAAAACACAAAGTCAAAACCGTGTGTTAGAAGCTGCGCGTTTTGTCCGAATGTCAGTTGCAAAAGTATCTAAAGTCAGGCCAAAAACTGCTATCTAAGCCCAGATACGAAACGGCTTGAATTTTGCTGTACTGTGGATGTTTGAATCGCGTTCCATTCGTAATGAAGTTACGTATTTAATTTTCTCTCAGACCAGCAATTTTTCGATTAGACGCTTCAGCCGTTGACAATGTTGTCACACACCTCCATTATTGCATTCATGCCCTAAAGGCATGCTCACCAATGGCTTCTGGATCTCAAAATATCCTGATATCGACGCGCTGATATTCAATCTAGGAAACATTCATGCGACAGGTTACGTTATATTACTTCTTACTGTGTCTGTGTGCAAAAGTTTCCAGCAATTGACACGGTGAGCTCTGAAATGGCCCAACTCTGAATTGGCCCAATGCATATCATTGGTTGTTTTCTTCGGGGGCTGTCACTTTAAACTCAGCCAGTGACTTTTTGGCGCCCAATTGATGTGCATTTACAGTTACGCCACCCACGAAGTTTATGATCTTATTGTAACAAGGGCGTAGTTAGGTCGTAACGACGTGCACGTAACATTGCTGCTTTTTAGGCAAAAATGCCAATTTTTGGCATGTTTTAGAGGCCTGTTTTTCAATATATTTCGTAATTTTTCTGGGTGCCCCCCACTAGACCCTTGAACGTTCATTACTATAATAGAAAGACTGTCTGATCAGCTATATGGTAAAGCACAATACTGAAATATATTAATGAAATTGATATATAGAGAAGACCAATTTCTAGAGAAGTCTAAATTTTTATTTGAACTAAATGTATTTAATTAGATGTTTTAAAATTCGAAAAAGTTGCCGAGGTGTGACACTGTGACCCCCCTTGTTTTTAAAATACTGCATGTGAATTTCGTCTATGTACTAAGGCGGAGCATAATTGACTGCTGACCTGTGCCTGCCCAGTGACTGGCTGAGCAAACAAATACCCTTATATGCAAGACAGCCAATAGCAGCCGTTGGGCCAATTCAGAGTTGGGCCACTTCAGACTACGCCATTAACACGCATCTACACACACACATACACACACAAACTTACCGCCACACAATGCATAATATGCGAGCGTGATAGCCAGTATACCTACATGTTCACTGCACATTATACGCTGAGATCCACGAATCGCACACACGGTGAACACAGCACACAGTACACACACGCTCACACAAATAATGAAGTTTTATGACCTACCAATTTTTCCTGTCGCTACCTCAGTAGCGACAGGACTTTACATTTGTTTTGCCCTACGTAAAATGCACGTCTTACATGTAATCACTGTGGTAAATTTGTGAGCGTGTTTGTGTGTAATTTTTCTGTAATGTGTGTGTGTGTGTGTGTGTGTGAGCTGGCCCAGACGGCCAGCCAGCTAGCTTCGGTTTGTTGTTGCTAGCTAGCTTACTGTAGGGCCTAAATGGAAAAATTAGTCGTTTTCTATTGTTCTTTAAAGTCCTAAACATAATTTTTTATTGACTGACGCTTCAATTATCGAAAACTAGGTATATATTTTCAGAATTCTTCAAAACAAGCATCAACAAAAAAGTCATCCCAAAACTGAGTAAAACGCACCTTGACGGCAGTTTCAAATATATGTATTTGAAAACAAGTGTTTAACCAGAAAATCGTAATTATTTTGGCATAATAGTTTTATTGATACCTCAAGTACGCGTTTATCACAGTGTCGTTTATTCTGCAAGCTTAATGTTTAAGCAGTTGCTGTACAAAACTTAGTCGAGACTAATTTTTGGTGCATGAGCTAGACTGAAAGACTGAAACAGATTTCATTTGCAACTGTGAGTCTGTACTAGCTTATAGACGCAAATACGGACAAGTATAAACCTAGCTTATGGCATTTTAAACCATGGTGTAACTTTGTAAGCCATAAATGCACGGTGTTTTTTTCGCAAACACCTTGATTTGATAGCTACACAGAACATGCACTAACCGAACAGATATTTGTTTTTGCTAAAGCCCTGTGGTGGGTTGGTTCGTCGGAATTTGTGCCTTATGTTGGGTAAATTCAAGTCATTCACACATCTAAAGCTGCAGAGACCTGGGGTGAGTCGTCAACCGAGGGTTGGGCGTGCTACGCTGTTTTTTTTAAATTAGGGAACGAAATGTGGGATGGATCGGGGGAAAGAGTCGGATCAGGTGTGTGTAAGACTGTCCTAGTGCAATCTTTCATGTATGTGGATATATATATTGTATGTGGATCCACGGGTCTTCTTGAGGTTGGCAAACCGTATCAGTCACGTCAGAAAGCCGTGTGTGGGTCGAATGAGGTCGACTTAGAGGACTGCCTTTAAATCTGGTACCGGGTTGGTATCGGTTGGGGTTCTGTTGGGTGCAAGGCTTGATCCGCTACACCATTTTTTCTTTTTCTTTCACAAAATAGGGAAATCCTTCGTCAACATAATTATTTAAAACTATATTCGTAAAATTAATGTAAAATTTACAAACGTTTTTAAAAAAATACCGAAAAGCTTTTGTAAAAGTTGAAATAATGTGAGCGACAGGTTAAACTTCCTTTGAAGGGACTTCTTCCAGCTGATGTCTATTTTACCGATTACATGTTGCACTGACTGTTGAGCATGACTTCAATTATGCTGTGACCATGGATCAAAACTCAATAAATTTTGCATAAAATTGCTGCTTGTTGCACAGCTATTAACACAGTGAGCACGAGATACCTGCTAAAGTGAGCGTTTGTAATATAGTATATAAGCGGCGGCTGAGGCCGCCGCGTAAAAAGTAACTTACAGCTGCCCCTCTTCGCCCAAAGACTAAAGAGACTAAGATGTTGCAAAAATAAGACAATACGTATCGGCAAATGTACTATGTATGTAGTTATAGTCAAACTTGACGACTGTTTCTGAGGGCCTTTCTTTTCGTAAATCATACTGACTGAATTAGATTAACTAGATTAACTTCTATAACTTAACATATAGAAGTTCTCACTGGAAATATGTCCAGTAATTGTGCTTATAATACGTTCCGAAACGAATTGATTCGCTTCTGGAAAGTATGTAGTAACGTTATTGATTTCAAATTTCGAACCAATAGATTAATTGACAACCTACTTTGTAAGGGATATAGCAAGAGACGTCTTAGAACCTCATTTATTACTACTTGTGCTAATTTGTGCTATTGTGACCTTTAACCTGTTGGTTGTTGCTGAATCATAATGGGTACTAATAAATTATTTGAACAGTTGCCAGCGTCCTTAAATTGAATTTTATCGACTTAATCGTATTGTGTCTGTCCGGTTATTCCGGTTTGATATCCATCAAAACTATCCGGCGCTCTTATGTGTATAAGTATAGTTGGATTTTCAATAGCGCTTACGGATAATTTGTAACTTAGTAAGGTTACTAGTACCTGAATTCATTGAAGACTTGTGGATCCTATGGGTCTAATTCCCATGGGTGGTAGATCTTCAATGCTTTATTAGTCGAATGTAACCTTTTGGTTAGATCTGGTTTAACTATCGCCCATGCCACGGGTAGATAGGCTATGCTTACCAAAAGGCAACGGGTTTTGGGACGATGCACCCTACTTATATTGGGCACGGTTATTGGACATATTTATCATAAGCATCCCCTAGGTGGCTTCTTACGTTTCGGTCCGGGCGTAAGGTAAAATAGGTCCAGTTTTGGTGCAAATACTATGAAACCATGTAACAGACGCAAGTGCTTAACATGCAACTACGTGGACGCTTGCACTACCTTCAGTGACGCCTACTCTAACAGACAACATAATATTACTAACTATCAGCCACAAGCCATTTTGGATTGCAGCGCCACTAATATTATATACTTAATCACTTGTAATGACTGCAATATTCAATATGTTGGTCAGACCAAAAGATCTTTGAGAGAACGTTTCGGAGATCACAGGAGATCTATAGAAAGTAATAGCATTGGTTGCAAATTACTTTCTACACACTTCAAATCTGGAACTTGTAAGAAATACTCTGTAAAAATTATAGAAAAACTAGCTGATCATGATGACGAAGAGGTTGATAAAGAAAAAAGATTAGAAAGAGAAGATTATTGGATCAAAACACTTCGCACAAAGTTCCCATACGGACTAAACGATCGTATTAGAAAAGAAATTTCTAATTTATCTATCTATAGTCATTTCAACAAAATTGAACGATACAGTCACCAACGAGGCAAAAAGAAGACTCGTCAACTCAGAAAACAAAACAACGATATTAATAAATTTATTAGCGACATGATTCAAACGATAAAAACCGACATCAAAGCATTCAGATCTAAAATAATCAGCATAATCTTCGCTATGGACAAGCAATCAATTAGCCTGCTGTATGCTAAACTAATGGACAAGTATACGGATGAACACCTCAGTATAGTTAAAGATTTATGTAGATTTAAAATGATTAATAGACGAAATTCTGTGAATTATTCGAAGGAAGGAAGACGAGCAAAGATTTTAATGCATTATTGCAATCTTAGCTGTGAAAATATTAATCTTTACAAGATATTTAAATGTGACACTATTAGCAAACTTTGACCTGAATCGGCAGACGAAAAATTATCGTGTCCTATGACAATATACCGATACGACAAAACAATTGGATCATTATTTTTTATCTATAGGCAAACTATACATTTCCGTCGACCAATGGATCATGGAGCAAAAAAGTTGCGATTGTACTAATTCGCCACACTCAGATGCTTTCCATAAACATATAATTACAGGCGACACTACAGTAATTGAAGATAGCATTATTCAAGGACTCCTTAACAAAGGAACTAAATATCGACTACCAAGACCGACTAACAAAGATGAAGTTATTGTGGCTCTTGATGATGCTCTTGATGATTACTTGACCAAAATATCAGATAAAAAGAAATACGATATTACTAGCTTTCGAGATTGGAAATATAATGTCATTGCCCTAGCCGATAAGCAACTAACTGATAATAAGTTCATAAGAAAAGAAAACAAACCCATCAATGTTCTAAAACTCAAAAATAAAATCAAAGAACTGCAAGATAGATTTGTCTTCACTGTTGTCGACAAAGCTTCCCAAAATTTTGCAACTGTTTGCAAAGTTTTTTATATTAATAAATTGCTGGAAGAAATGGGAATTACTAAAAACAGCCACACTTACGAAGTGGTTAATAATATCACTACTGACTCATTGATTGATAAACTATCTACAGAATCCTCTTTGTACGGTTTCAATGTGACGATGGACGACAAACAACTACCATTTGTTCAAATGATACCTAAATTTCACAAAAACCCAATTGGATTCCGAACTATTATTTCTAGTGCCAAATCGTGCACAAAACCAATGTCTCGTGCTTTAAGTTTTGGATACAAGAAAATCCAGAAAAAAGTAGAAAATTATTGTAATAGCTTACATTCTAGTCAATGGATTATATCTCCATACTGGATCATCGATAGCAATAAACGAATACTTGATGATATTGACGAATTGAACAGAAGCAAAAAAGCAAAAACTATCAATACTTATGACTTTGGTCAATTATATACCAATCTTGTACACGACGACATTATGACGTCAATGGAAATTGTACTGAAAATTGCCTTCAATAAACAGTCTAGACTGGCCTTACATGGCAACTATGCTAACTGGTTTTCTAACTACACTAATGGTGTTGGTACCGATAAAGAGCTAATGCTAAAACTAACTCGCTGGATCGTGGAAAATAGCTATTTTTTATGCGGTGACAAACTATTACGACAAAAAATCGGTATACCAATGGGAACTAATGTAGGCCCGTTTATTGCTAACTTAGTACTTTTTGGCTTTGAATTTAAATACGTCAAAGAAAATTTATTAAAAAATAACAACAACTACAAAAAACTCAAACACGTGTATAGATACATTGATGATATTACACTCCTCAATGA
>JASANF010005990.1:0-102630 GCA_030248245.1 Trissonchulus sp. WLG1_4
TGGGGGCTGCCGCCCCCAGAACCCTGCAACTTACTGGCTTTCTCTCCCTTGTTATTGTCTTTTGTCCAAGCCTCTATCTACACGTGTACATGTGTCTGATGTGACGCTTTGGCTCTTATTCCCCTGTCGGAAAAATTTTCGATACTTCTTGTTCAAATTAAAATAATCTCCACTTTTTTCTGAAACTCCTGCTACCTACTTTATGACTTAGTGGTCTTGTATATATTTGCAATTCAAATTTTTGTGTTAGATAGAATTGCAAAAACGTGCATTTTAATCCATTACAAAAAATGGAAAAGTCCCCGATTTTTTATGTGTACGCCACTGCAAATATGTGTCGTTTGTGGCTTAGAAGTTGCACTTAGGTGCAATTATAATTCATTTCCAAAAATCGAAATGCCATTTCCCAACAAAAATTTTTTTCGCAGAAAATCTTCACATCCTCCTGAAATCCTACATTGGCTTCCACTATAGCAAAATGTGGCATGTATACAGCACTGCGCGTAAAAAAGCTCCCTGTTCGTCGGCGTACGACGAGCTTCATGCTTCGCGAAAAGTGACGAACGGTGGCCGGAAAGTGACGCACAAACAATTTTCAATTTTTCATTTTTTTACATTGAAATGTGTTTTGGAGCACTTTTTGAAAAATTTTGTTGTCACTTTCCGGCCAACCTTGGTCACTTTTCGCGACGGATGAAGCTCGTCGGACGCCGACGAACAGGGAACTTTTTTTATGCACAATACTGTATAAGCGGAACGTGCCTTTTACACCAGGGGCGCCATTTTGGTGTTTGTGTGTTCCCGACAGGGCTGTGATAAGCTCATAATGCCCCGTTTTAAACTAAAAATTGAAAAAATTTCCTGTGGGGTTGCCGCCCCCAAACCCCCGCAGACCTACCGCATCTGCTTTTGTAAATTAAAATGGTTCACGGAGTAAAGGATTGCTACACCCGGAGAAAATCCTGAATCTGCCAATTCTAAGATTTCATATACAATAAAAACGTATATACGTACCTCTAGAGGTATAAAAATGTGTATATTTGCCATTAAATGGACAAAAAAACGCATATACTTTTTGCACAAAAAAATAAAATTTTGCACACTAAAATTAAAATTTTGCACAATTATGCACACAAAATTTTTTGAAAAAAAAAACCCTGATATATATATATATATATATATATATATATATATATATATATATATATATATATATATATATATATATATATATATATATATATATATATATATATATTATATATATAGTGGTGCGGGGAAAAACCCTATTTTCAACTTTTCGGGTCCTCCTGCGCTCCACATAAATCGGATCCATTAAGGTGGCGCTCCGAATAACTTCCATAACTTTATTATCTTGTAAGTCGACGTAGGTTCTAGCTAGAATGAATTTCGTTTAAATATATTGAAGCCTGTTGCAAAGCTCTGTTTCTGAGTAAGTTTCACGTGCCTGCTGCCTTTTTCTGATTTTTTATTACCGATTGAAAATTTCTATTTTCGCTAAATGCGCATAATTTTTCAAACGGCATAACTGAGCGAAACTTTGTTCAAATTTTACGATCTATAGCTTAAACTGTAGGTAATTATGTTGCCGAGGTGTATCTTTTCTTATAATTTTAATCCAATTGTTTTGGCTCAAAATACACTAGTTTTTCTAAAATTGGTCAACTTGAAATCGCCGCAGAATTTCACCAAAAACAGAAATCACCATTTTGGAAGAAAGTACACCTGAATCTACTTATTTTCTAACTTTAAGTCAAATTTCACAATGAAAAAACGATATGGAGGAGAGCTATCACGATTTAAAAAAGGCTATTGCCGATCAGAAAAATCTGAGGTTTGCCAACACAAACGACAGTGTCAGAAAATAGAGCGTATTTTTTAATGCACATAACCATTGCAAAAAGTTGGAGAAGCCAAAAAGTAGCTAACGAAAAATTAGCTTGAAAAATAGTGCATTTTTGTCAATATCGCTCAACGTAATTTGAATTTTTTTTTACAAATGTTTGCCTACACAAACGACTTTTTAAAAAGTTGCAGTCACCTATTATCTGCGGAAAACCGTTATCAAAAGTAACAAAAGCCATATACAATTTTTTGGAAAATCGATTTGAAGATTTTGCCACATCAAAGTTTAGGTCTAAAAATTAATTTCAGCAAAACTACATGTTATGTATATCAAACGAAAGCTAATTCACTGCTGAACAACCTTTCTTCAAGATCAAAGACCTGAAAACGTGACGGAAAACTTTTACTGCCCAAAGTCAGTTATTCGGAGCGCCACCTTAATGCTCGCGGCTGTTATAACGGCCATCTTTCGCCTAACTGTTGCACTAATAAAATGTATTCTAATTTCTAACTACTCAGGTTTCTGAGTAATAAGCCTCGAAACCTCCGGGAAAAAACCCTATGCGGGAAAAAAACCCTAATGCGGGGAAAAAACCGTACCACTTTTTTCGGCTGTTCTATTAGCAGTGAGTATAAACTCAATTCCATCGTGTTCTACAACTCTTAGGCTGCAGTATGGACTAAAAAACCGTTTTTCCGACACCCATGTGACTCACAATAAATCTTCAAAAATCGACCCTTTTTGGCAGAAATGACTTCTGCCCAAAAATATATGTATTTTTTTAGTATTTAAATGCATTAAAAATAGATTTTTGCACTTATTATGTTAGAAACGGTGGCCAAACACCGCCCGCGTCTACTATTCTTAAATTTAGGTGGTACGCAGCAGCTAAAACCTAAATATTCCAAAAAATGCCAAATTTTGGTGAAACATCACCAAAACAGGTTTCGTAAGGGGTGTCGGGGTATGGTCCAAAACGACAAAAAAACGACGTTTTTCGACCGAAAAAACGGTTTCAATGAAGTCTACGCATGTTTTTAGCCCAGATGAATCAACTTTTGTAGCAACAATGGGTGAGTTTAGCAAAAAATTGTCACCAAACAAAAAAGGTTTTTTCCCCGCAATAGGGTTTTTTTCCCGCACAAACTTTGAAGAGTCACAGGTCAACCACAACGGTTTTCACTGTTTCTGAGCTTCAGAAGTATTGAGGAAAGGTAACTCTCTTGAAAAATGCAAACGGCGTTGGCCAAGTGTTTTTGTGAAAAATTATGACAAGTCAAAAATTTGGAAAATTTTGTCACTTTGGAATTTTTCAACATAAAAAATTTTGAAACTTTATAAAAAATGCTACAGGCCTCAAAACTGCACAGAAATTGGTGTGTTAAGTAAGTTTGGGATGCGCTTTCCACCTACATACTCAAAAAGGTCCTATGTCGTAAGGTTCGGCCAGGAAGCACCAGGGTTTTTTCCCCGCAAAACGCGTAGGGTTTTTTTCCCTATACTTACTATACTTACTATACTTACTATACTATACTTGCACTATACTTACCTCACCAATTTTTGTGCAGTTATGAGTCTTGTAGCATTCTTAATGAAATATCAAAATTTTGCATGTGAAAAATTGCAAAGTGACAAAATTTTCCACATATTTGACTTGTCATAATTTTTCACAAAAAACGTTTTGTCCCATTTTTCAAACAAGTTACCTTTCCTCTATACTTCTATAGCTCAAGAACAGTGAAAAACGTTGTGGTTTACCTGTGACTGTCCAAAGTTTGTGCGGGGAAAACCATATTGCGGGAAAAAACCCTAATTTGTTTGACGACAATTTTTGCTAAAAAAATTCGGCCGTAAAACGTCGTTTTGGCCTATACCCCGACACGCCTTACGAAACCTGTTTTGGTGATGTTTCAACAAAATTTGGCATTTTTTGAAATATTCAGGCTTTAGCTGCTGTGTATATACCACTTAAATACAAGAATGGTAGACGCGGACGGTGTTTGTCCACCGTTTATAACGTAATACGCGCAAAAAAAGAAAAACTTTCGCAAAAATACGCGAAAATGCATATTTGGGCTGAAGTCATTCAATCGTCTTGTATATGTATATATACCACAAAATTTTAACCGTTTTTGTAATTTAATAAGTGACAACCAAAATTATTATCAGCTTTGCAACTTATTCATTTGTCTGTATATACATATATACGTGTATTTATGCTGCTGAGTTTGTAATTTTTATTCCCTTTGACTATATACAGTAAGACCATTCAACTAGAAAAAATCCAGAAAAAAGTTAAATAACTAGAAAAAAACCAGAAAAAAGTTAAATATCAGAAAAAAGTTAGAAAATAACAATAACTAGAAAAAAACCAGAAAAAAGTTTGAAAATAACTAGAAAAAAACAGAAAAAAGTTAGAAAATAACTAGAAAAAAACCAGAAAAAAGTTGGAAAATAACTAGAAAAATATCAGAAAAAAGTTAGAAAATAACTAAAAAAAACAGAAAAAAGTTAGAAAATAACTAGAAAAAAAACAGAAAAAAGTTAGAAAATAACTAGATAAAAGCCAGAAAAAAGTTAGAAAACAACTAGAAAATAACTAGAAAAAACCAGAAAAAAGTTAGAAAATACCTAGAAAAAAACCAAAAAAAAGTTAGAAAATATTAAATAACTAGAAAAAAACAGAAAAAATCTGGAAAAAAATTAAAAACCTAGCATATACATACCAGTGGCGTATTTAGGGGGGGGCTGGGTGGGCTGCAGCCCCCCCCCCCCTTAGCGATTTGAGCCCCCCCTTAGAGGGTCGCAGCCCCCCCCCCTTTCCGAAACTGCAAAAGCTGACAAGTGTTTCTGATACCTCCACAATTGACAAATTCTACCTTCAAAATTTAAAAAATCTCTAAGTTTTTTCCATTCTGTTGATGTTTTTTCGGCTTAGATACCTTTTTTCTTTGTGCATGTCTATATATTTGCCAGGTCTATTATCATATTCTGTGCTAATTGATTAATGTCTCACATGTTTGTATAGTTAGATAGGGTAAAAAATACAAAATTAAATACAAAGTATACTATTTTTTGCTTTGCTGCATACATGTTTGTATTTTTTGTTTGTATTTTTTTGCATACATATTTTTTACGATTTTTTCACTTTTTGTTAATTTTAATTTTTGAAGCATTATTACACCAATCTGCAGTGGCGTAGCCACAAAAAATTTCGGGGAGGGGGGATGAGTTTTCTTTGTTTTAAAACGTTAAAAATGCATTTAATTGCTATTTTAACGCTAAAAACGACACATATTAGCAATTTTCGGCCAATTTATAGCTTTTGTATAATAAAATTAGCCACAGTCGACCATTTGGAACTTTGAATAATGATCTGCTAACGGCAAGTACCCTAAAATTACAACACACATCAGAAACGGTCGTTCTTGACGACGGATCAGAAAAAGCCACCTTGCAAAAGCATATTGCAACGATAAATCATCGCAAAACCCCAATTTTTGAACGCAGCCATAAAATAGCCCACGCTGGCCTATAGCACAAAAAGATTCACTCCAACTCTTATGTACGCAGCTGTACACAACGGGCTTTTACGCCAAATGGACGTGACTTTTGTTCCCCGCTCGACTATATATAACGTAGGTCATAAGCCCTTGGGCCTATTTTTTGACCCATGAGCTTAAATAATAATGTTTAATATTTTAAAATTATATATTTTTGTTTATTTTATGTCAAAGGTGCAGTTGTCTGTCAGTGCAATGTAGATGGTTAAAACCTCAAAAAAGCTAAAACTTCAAAAAGTGTAGTTTTCATTGCAATTTCGATGGTTAAAACCTCAAAAAAGCTAAAACTTCTGGGGGCTGCCGCCCCCAGACCCCCGCATTGCTAAATGCTAGCTGTAGATCCATTACATTTATTTATTTCATGTAAAAAGTGCAATTTTCAATGCAGTTTCGATTTTCGATGGTTAAAATCTCAAAAAAGCTTCAACTTCTGCAAAGTTAAGTGCTTGCTGCAGATTCACTATTGTAGTTTATCGATGAATATCGACAATTACAAACTCAAAAAAGGTCCGAGGGTTGCCGGCCCCGCCCCAGACCCCCTTTGATCGGCGGTGGCTCACAGTTGCTCCGCACCCCCCCCCCCCCCACAGGAAACCCAAGCCCCCGAAAACAGCAAGATAATTGCAAGAAAATTATAAGATCTTATTTGCAAAACTGACTTCTTGAAGCTTTCATGTGAGGATCATCCACAATTTTGACCAATAAGCCGAAGTTATCGACCATTTTCAACAAATTATCTTATTATTTTCTTGCAAATTTCCTCCAAAGATCATCAACTTATCAGCAAATTATCTTACAATTTTCTTACAAGTTTCATCCAAATTTCAATCAAAGATCATCAACTTATCAGCAAATTATCTTACAATTTTCATCTAAATTTCGATCAAAGATCATCAACTTATCAGCAAATTAACTTACAATTTTCTCACGAATTTCACCCAAGTTTCCATTAAAATCATCCAAACTTTAGCCAAATTTCCTGGAATTATCTGGCAAAAATGTCGCTTGTCATCACCGTTTGTAATAATTTTATGAAGTTTTCGGCAGTTTTTGAATTGGTTTTAACAATTTCAATAAATGCAATTTTGGGGTTAAATGCAGTTGGGAGGAATAGTGGACCTATTGTTTCAAGTATATATATAGGGCACGGTTGAAGCATTTTTGCTTCAGGAACCCCTATTTATTTTTTTGGATTGTCTGAATGAGAATCTGAGATACGACCCTCCGAAATCTGAGCCCTCAGTGAGCGATGTTTCGCTTTTTTGACACCCGTGTTTTTCGTTCTAAACGTGTCTACGTATATATATATATATAAGGTTTGCAATATTTTTGAAATCAAAACAAAGGCACCTTGATCGGTTCCTTCAGAATAACTGGGCAGAATCGTCTAATTTTTGACCAAAACCAAACTTGAAACTTGGCCTTAACGCCCTTTGCCCCTAATGTTCAGTTTTACGATTTAGCCTAGCAACGATCGATTCGGCCTAGAGGCGATGGTTCGGACTGGCGGCGAACGACCAGTTTTACATGTTATTCCCGCAAAAGGGCGAGCGTAGAACATTTATATACTCACTCACACTGATTAGTATTAGAAAGCAGTCGTATTATTTCCTTACAATTATTTAGAAAATTGTTGAATTTTATTAGGAAATGCATCGAAAAAATGATAAAAAGTAAATAAAAATCAGACTGAAAATAATAAAATATTAGTAGGATAAAAGTAAGAAAATTGTAGGAAAATAATGGGATAAATGTAAAAAAAGTGTAAGAAATCATGTAGATAAGAGTTAAAATTTCGTAGGAAAAAAATAGGATAATTCGAAGAAATTTGTAAGAAAAGATTGTGATAATTGCTCGAAAAATTTAAGAAAAAAAATGGGTTAATGATACGATCGTTGGACTGAAAATGAGTTATTCTGCGGAAATTTATAAGAAAATGGTAGGATATTTTTACGAAAATTATACGGTAATTGAGGTAGTTTTGTAGGATAATTTGCAGATGTTTAGCAGATATTTTATAGATAATGATGTGTTCATTTGCTGATATGTCGCTCATATTTTAAAGATAAATTTTCCAAGGTTTGGGTTTCCTGTGCCCCCCTTTGCGAAATCCTGGATACGCCACTGATACATACTAGAAACAGTGCATAAAACAACTAGACACCCTCAAAAAACAACTAAAATTCAGTTTCAGAAAACGTATATAAAGAGCATTAACGTGGCTGAACAATAAAGAAAATCATCAGGGAACACTCTGAAAAAATTGAGAATGTCCAAGAAAGCGTTGGTGAAAAATCAGAAAAAAACCAGAAAAAAACTAGAAAAAAACCAGAAAAAAGCCAGAAAAAACGTAGAAAACAGCTGGAAAAAAACTAGAAAAAAACCCAGAAAAAATTTAGAAAAAAACCAGAAAAAAGCTAGAAAACATTCTCTATAGGCAGTGGCGTATTTAGGGGGGGGGGGCTGGGTGGGCTGCAGCCCCCCCCCCTTAGCGATTTGAGCCCCCCCCTTAGAGGGTCGCAGCCCCCCCCCCTTTTCGAAACTTCAAAAGCTGACAAAAGTGTTTCTGATACCTCCACAATTGACAAATTCTACCTTCAAAATTTAAAAAATCTCCAAGTTTTTGCCAATCTGTTGATGTTTTTTCGGCTTAGATACCTTTTTTCTTTGTGCATGCCTATATATATGCCAGGTCTATTATCATATTCTGTGCTAATTGATTAATGTCTCACATGTTTGTATAGTTAGATAGCATACATGTAACGGGGTCAAAATTTTGGAGGGCCTCTCCAGCCAAATTTTGGGGACCCTCCCCCTAGATCGACCAAAAATACCCTAAATTTTGCAAAAATTTCGCTAAAAAGTGCCATTTTTTCAAAATTTTGCCCAAGTTTTGGGGACCCTCCCCCCGGGTCCTCGATTTTGGGGGGGGGTCCCCCCCCCATCCCCCCCCTCATACATGTATGTTAGATAGGGTAAAAAATACAAAATTAAATACAAAGAATACTAATTTTTGCTTTGCTGCATACATGTTTGTATTTTTTGTTTGTATTTTTTGCATACATATTTTTTTACGATTTCACTTTTTGTTAATTTTAATTTTTGAAGCATTATTACACCAATCTGCAGTGGCGTAGCCACAAAAAATTTCGGGGAGGGGGGATGCGTTTTCTTTGTTTTAAAACGTTAAAAATGCATTTAATTGCTATTTTAACGCTAAAAACGACACATATTAGCAATTTTCGGCCAATTTATAGTTTCTGTATAATAAAATTAGCCAAAGTCGACCATTTGGAACTTTGAATAATGATCTGCTAACGGCAAGTGTATCCGCGTCTCGTGTGTCAATTTTCAACCCTAAAATTGCAACACACATCAGAAACGGTCGTTCTTGACGACGGATCAGAAAAAGCCACCTGGCAAAAGCATATTGCATTGCAACGATAAATCATCGCAAAACCCCAATTTTTGAACGCAGCCATAAAATAGCCTGCGCTGGCCCATAGCACAAAAAGATTCACTCCAACTCTTACATATGTACGCAGCTGTACACAACGGGCTTTTACGCCAAATGGACGTGACTTTTGTTCCCCGCTCGACTATATATAACGTACATAGGTCATTATAGGCCCTTGGGCCTATTTTTTGATCCATGGGCTTAAATAATAATGTTTAATATTTTAAAATTATATATTTTTGTTTATTTTATGTCAAAAGTGCAGTTGTCAGTGCAATGTAGATGGTTAAAACCTCAAAAAAGCTAAAACTTCTGGGGGTTGCCGCCCCCAGACCCCCGCATTGCTAAATGCTAGCTGTAGATCCACTACATTTCTTTATTTCATGTAAAAAGTGCGACCCCCGCAAAGTTAAGTGCTTGCTGCAGATTCACTATTGTAGTTTATCGATGGTTACAATTACAAACTCAAAAAAGGTCCGAGGGTTGCCGTCCCCGCCAGACCCCTTTTGATCGGTGGTGGCTCACAGTTGCTCCGCACCCCCCCCCCCCCCGGTCGCAGCCCCCCCTTTGCGAAATCCTGGATACGCCACTGTCTATAGGGTCAGCAAAAAAGTAGAAAAAAACTAGATCGTGAGACTGGCAGTTAGAAAAAAACCAGAAAAGTCAGAAAAAAGTTAGAAAGAATTAGAAAAAACTAGAAAAAAACCAGAAAAAAACTAGATAATTTTTTCTAGTTTTTTTTCTGGTTTTTTTCTAGAAATAATTTTCCTGTGTGCCCTCGGCATATCCAACTTATAAGGTGGCACTCCTGGACTGTTTGGCCATTATTTTAAAAACGCGCAAAAATAAACACAAGCCGCAAGAACAAAACTTGTTCATAACAAAAATTTTCACTAATTTGATGCACATATCACATGACACAATTTTTGAAAATTTTTGAGCTTTTTTCAGAACAGATTTTCACGGAAATGCCTTCACAAGCCAATGCATTTACACGCATGTAATTCACATCAATTTTAGACTATTGACAAACAGTAGCAGCTGTGTTTTAGTTGAACATACTTAAAAATTTTCGGTGTCTCATTGAGTTGTGGTGTAATTTTTTGTGAAATAAGACAGTAATTTCTGCATGATGCTGGAATATAGTGCGTTAGGATACAAACTCAAATTTTCGGCTAATGCACGGGGCGAGGGGAATCGACGAGGGGGGGTGCCCGACCTCTCTCTGGCGGAAGGGGGGTGATCCCTAGTTTTGGCCATTTTTCGGCAATAGCCGAAAATGTTTCACAATTTTACGATTTTCAACTCATTTTTGGGGTACTTTTTTGGCCACAGGTGAAAAAATTTTCAATTAATTGCACATTTTTGGGGCACTTTTTGGCCATCAGAGGGGGGGTGGAGGGTCGAGGGGGGCTACCTTGCCGTACCCCCTTACCCTCCCACTACACTACACTGTATGTGCATCTGTTGCGATGGTAAAAAACTGGTTCAGCGAGGCTAATTATTTGGCACACAGGTCCGTATTCACATACTAGCACTAACGCTTAAACTTAGTGTTTACACTTAGTATTAGCGCTTATAAGCGCTAAATGTTATTAACATACTTAAACTTCTAACACACTAAACATACATAAGCGCTAACACTGAGCAAACGCTTAGCGTTAGTATGTGAATAACACTGAGTATGTGAATACGGGTCATAAATGCACCTAGTTGTCTTCGAGAGGTATTTAAGAAATTTAGTTATTTTAAAGCCTGGTTCATACTCGTCCCTAAGCGTTGTCCCTGTCCTAAAGCGTTGTCCTTGTCCCTGTCCCTAGGTGTCCTTGTCCCTGTGTCCTCATGCTTTGTCCCTGTCCTTAAGAAACGTCCCTAAGGTCTATAGGAAATGTCCTTGTCCCTGTCCTTAGAGGTGATTGATTCATACTCCTTGAGGACAAGGGAATATTCTTTCTCACATGAACTAATGCTCAAACGTCATTGGATAAACTGCGTTTTGCTTAGAGTACCTTGAAAAAGTTATCAACCCTATTTATAGGCTGAGAAAAAAAGAAAATCATAATTTCGAATGTGGGATTCGAACTCTGATTCATAGGTTGAAAAGCAAAAGTCATAACCACTCGACTTCCAAGGCGTGGAAACTGGATCACTGAAGCATCTTTATGAATATATAGTATAGGTATAAAAATTGAAAACCAAATATTTTTCACGCAAAAATGTGTTAAACAACGCCAAAAGAACGATAGAATTAATACCGCAACACAAGCCCACGACATTTTTTCACTAGTAGTCGAGATAGTCCCTGAATGGCTGTTCTTCGTGTCACATGTAGTAACTGCCGTATTTTGATTGGCCGAGTTGCTTAGGGACAGGGAAAAAGTAAAACATTGCTCAACATTGCTTAGGGACATAGGGACAGTCTTATGGGTGCTTAAGGACAGTCCCTAAGCTGCATAGGGACAAGTATGAATCAAAAGCAGCTTGGGGACAGGGAAAAGGAAAAGGACACCAGAAAAGTATGAATCAACGCGCATAGGGACAGGGACATTTCTTAGGGACAAGGACAGTCCTTAAGGACGAGTATGAAATGGGGTTTAAGTTTAAATCGTAATTTTAGTGTTTTTCAACATATTAATCATATTCATCAAAAATGACGTTCAGTGTCCGCTCGATCACGTTAAGGCCGGTTCATACTCGTCCATTTGGCTGTAATGTTCTCCTTTTGGTCCTCCTTTTATCTTTTTTCTTTTGATCGGATGTCCTTTTGAAAACGTCCTTGTATGTTTTTACTTTTTAGTTATCCTTTTGCATTGGTAAAAACGTCCTTTGGTTCCGTTCTTTGGGTTTGGTCCTTTGAAAAATGTCCTGTTGTTCTTTTGAAAATATCGTTTTCCTTGTCCTGTTGTCCTTTTGTAATTTTGTCCTGTTGTCATTTTGAAAAGTCTTTATGTCCTTTTGGGCTGTCCTTTTGTCTTTTTGAAAACTAGAGCAACTTTTAAACTGTCCTTTTGTCCTTTTGCTGCTCTGTTGACGCTCCAAACACTACAGGACAAATCACAAAGAAAAGAAGAAAAAGACGTTTTTAAAAGGAAAAAAATTACTATCAAAAGGACAAAAGGACAGTTTTAAAACAACAAAAACTTTTTCAAAGGACAAAAAGACTTTTCCAAAAGGATAAAAGGACAAAGGACAAAAGGATAAAATTCAAAAGTACTAGTAAGAACTAAGCTTTATGGCGAGCAAAATGAGCTATTGGTTGTGCAGCGGCTATCTAGTATCTAGCTGTAAAGAGAAATCGCAAGCCGAATTTCCACTCATGTTTGGTCTACAGTGAATGCTGATTAGTATCAATCAACTTCGTATTTTGTATTTGGGCATTTTTACACCAGGGGCCTGTTGCACACACGTATTCATAAGTAAATAAGTGCAATAGGTTCATATCTATTGCGGGCTTTGCGTTGCACAAAGCAATATGTTCATAAGCAATAAGCAATAAGCTGCGTAGCATTAATTCAATAAGTTGTTTGTCATAAGTGCAATAAGCTCGCGTTGCACAAAGAGCATACCATTGCCTATCAAGCCTATTGCAAAACACTTATGAATTGTGATTGTCGTTGTTTTGCAATAGGTTCAGGTACTACCAATTAACTCAACTGTTTTGAACTTCTGCACGTTTTCGGGAAAAACTTTTTGTACTTCTGAATTGGACATATGTGCTGCTATGCATACCCAAAAAAATCTTACAGTTTGGTTCAGGATTTATTAAAAAATTTGAAGTTGAAACTTTCCGGTAAAAATTGCAAAGAAGCGTTAAAATTGCTGAAAAATTTAAAGTTTTCAAAAGTAAATTATATGAACATCATATGAAAGCCCATCCATTTTTGAACAACATTTCTTCAAGAACTGTTGGCCAAAATGATGCTAAAATAAGTTATCGCAAAAAGTTTCAAAACGAAACACACACGCACACTCAGACACATATGAACCGCACGCTGGATTAAGACTAGCCTATTGAACTCAGCCTATTGTACCTATGAGAATGCAGCCTATTACAATAGGTTTTCTGTGCAACGCATATTCATAGGGCTTATAACTTATTAACATATTACCTTATTAACATATGAACTTATTGCTTATGACTTTTGTGCAACAGGCCCCAGCTTGCTATTGTGCATCTAAAATCGATCTCAGACTCAGACTACCGTTTTTAGAAAAGTCATGTCATTAGCGTCTCCCTAAAATAACTATAACTTCATAAATACTTGACCGATTGTATTAATTTTACATTCAATGTATTCAGAGAGGCAGATTCAGTCATGTGAGCATACAGTTTCTAAAATTACCCATATTTTCGCAAAAAATTAGCTGTCCCACTTTTTAGCTGGAATTTTTTACAAAACTGATTTTTTGGCAAATTTGATATTTATATTGGTTCGAAATTTTAATATGCTTACATAGAAAAACTCGAACATTTGACCCCCTACGTCAGAAAACCTTGAAAATGCGCAAGAAAACTTTGTCTTTAGACGTCCATAATTTTCATTATTCACTGTAATGGGATGAATGCCTGCTAAAATCGTTTAAAATACCCTTACTTATCATTCACAAATATGTTTTTAAGCCAGTTACGGCAATTTTTTTTTAATTTTAGAATTTGCTAAGCCAAAGTAGTAGCTAGTCAAAACGACTGTTTTTTGAAAATAGGAAAAATTGACACACGGGTGTATCTCGCGTGTAAGCGTGCACAGGACACTAAATTTTACCCCCCCCCCACACACCTAGGCGCTATTCCCGCTATTTGCGCTATTATTGTGTCCAGCTTAAAAACGCCCTTCCTTAAAAAGTTTACTAAATTTTACTTTGCCCGTAATGCGATAGATACGACTTTGGGAAACATTTTATTTGCAAGTTTGGTAACGAACGCGTGTAAGCAAACACAAAATAGTACATTAGAGCTATTTGCGCTATCGAAGGTACTATATGCGCTATTTTTTAATTATGAATAAAACTTCTACAGAAAAATAGCCAGAGGAGATTTGAACCACCCATCGCTAGTTTCCTAGAACAACGCTTTACCAGATGAGCTACGCCGGCCTATTGGTGTTGGTGTTATTTTTCCTTTTTGCGCGGCCGCCTCAGCGGCCGTGCATACTAATTTCAATTAATGCACTGAAACTGAAAATGCATGTTAATCAAGTTCAGTTTCAGTGCACCACTGAAGCCTGCAGAAATGATCGTCTGGCTCATGCACGTTGTGTGTGTGTACATGTGTGTGTGTGTGTGTGATAAGTGATTGTGTGTGCGTACTGCGTGTGCATGTCTCCCCATAATACAGGCAGGTTGACAATCGATATCTATCTGCAATATCGATTTTTGTAATTCCCTTTCACCTTTAAAGACATTCCTACACGTATGTAACATTGTTTACACCGATACTCTAAACGAAACGATTGGTGAAAATTTTAATAGCATCATCCATCGGGGCTGTGGTCTAATGGTTGAGGTGTGTGACTACGAGCCAGACTTTAGTGGCATCGATTCCTATCAGCTCTGGCATTTTTGCATTTTTTTGGATTTCGAAAGTGTATGTTTTTGTTTGTTCCAAATTTGCATGAAAAAAGAATCAAATGCCATAGGTATCAGTCTAAATCATCGGTCAATTCTCAAATAGCATGTATTTTAGACATCGGTGAAATGTAATCGTCGAACAGATTTTAAGCACTGCCAAATTTCGTAAGTCTTGTGACAGATTCAGAGTTCAGACTCAAATAAAGATGAAACTCTGCGTAACATCTGTAAATTAAATCAATGAAATTGAGGACTACTTAACAAAAATTTTGGTGCATGCCGAGCCTAATTTTAAAGATACCGTAAAATAATACTCATTGTCGTCAGAGTGGAAATATGTGCGCTCGTAAACAGAAGTACTTGTTATAGTAACACTAATTTTTGATAGCGCTTATAGCACCTGAGGGTGCTATTTGCGCTATTTACCTAGGCGCTATTTTGTAATATTGGCTAACTTATTGAAAATTTTGGCACTTTTCACTACGTACCTATACCTACGATCCCTCAATAAAAGAAGTTAAATTTATTTTTAAATTTTTGTGCTCTGGTCGACGATATAAAAACATAGCGTATAAAGCAAAACGATAGCGCATTAAAGTGCTACAAGCGCTTTTTTTCATAGGCTTAACAAGCACGTTTTGCGAGTAGAGTTCAATTAAATTTTGATAGAATTCGTTGCGACCTGCTTGCTGTGCTGAGCATATTCTTCGAATATAAAACGCGGCACCAAATCATTTAGATGCCAACATTTATAACTAAACATGGCCACTCTCTGTCTTTATATCAATTTTTGCCACTAGCCAGCGATGTAAGGCCGGGTTCACACTGGAAATTGACAAGCACAAGCACAGGCACAAGCCCAAGCACAGCCGGTTCACACTGCAGAAAATTCTGCACAAGCACAAATACAACGCTTGTTCAAATATTTTATCTTTTGCACAAGCACAGCCAATCAGCGTAGAGATTTTTCAGCAGTCAGTTTGCGTGTAGACATAAATGGCGCCAAATTAAACGATGAGTTTTTGTTTTAGGGAGGAACCCTTGACTAAATGGATCTTATATTAACTGAAGAACTCATTGCGTTCATTTTCTTTTTCTTTCTTTGAATTTTAGTTTCGTTTAATCTTTAAATTCTAAATGCATTTTAGCAGTATTTTCCCTTTTTTATAGTTTATTTTCCTTCTTCCGTAAATTAGTACAATTTCCAGTGTGAACGTCTACGCGTTGTGCCTGTGCTTGTGCAAGCTGTTGCCAGCCGTTCACACCGCGTGAAGTATTACATTACATATTTATTATCTTGCGTATTGAATAGTGAGACTGCTAAATTAGTGTTTCATGCAACAGACAGCACATGTAGGTTTGTAAAATTATTTCAAACAAAAATCGCTTTTACGCCGTTTGTCGTTTCGTAGGGGAACGTCGATTTTTAGCCAAATTCAAAGGTCCTGCACTCCTGCATAACATTAGCTTCTGCAACTGACATGGCACGATGCTCAGCGACATCCACAGCCGTACCATAAATGGTTGGCAATGGCATCTGAACATCACGTCTGACATATCTTGGCTCCAACGCTCTGATAATCTACGAAACATTGTCGCAACAGATTGTGTCGCAACACTGTTCATTGAATTTACATTGCTGTAGACGCACATGTTATGTATGATCTGACACACGCTCGCACAAACGGTGTTCTAATCTGTCTCTTACGTAATGCATATACTGCGCGCACAAAATGATACACACGCCCACACAAACAGTGCTTTTTCAAGACCTGCCTCCAGTTTTACAGTGGGACTACATGCAATTATAGAAACCGATTGCAATATAGTATATACGCGGCGGCAGAGGCCGCCGCGTAAAAAAAATAGCGCTTATAGCACATGTGGTGCTATTTGCGCTATTTATACGTTATTTTATGCCATTGGCTAACTCACTGGTTATTTTTGTACTTTTTACTAAGTTTACTGCCCTCACTAAACAAGAATTAGCTTCGTTTAGTAATGGGATATTTATTGACATCATTACTCCCCAAATCCCATGTGAGAAGGACAACTGTACGGTGTGATGAAATCGTGGTCAATATATCCTTTAATTGCATTCGAGCGCCAGTTACCTAATCGCTTAATTGTAGATTCAGGAATGTTTAGGCTAGCGTAGTAGGTAGCTCCTCCACGTCTGAGCGAATGTGCTGATATACGATCCTTTTTTAACCCAGCTTTCAAGCAAACGTGTGGCTTCTAATATAGGCTTGTTGGGTTTTCATAGTTTTCACTGTAAATGAAATTGTGCCGTTTCGGTATCTGAGGTCGTCTTTCCGTAGGAGGCGATGGCTGCTGAGGTCAAATTTATTATCGACAAATAAGTGTTCAGATCTTAGCAACGTGTAGAAGCCCATGAGGATGGCTGCCCAGAAGCAATAACCTTTTGCGGTGGGTGGTATAAATTTTTGAATAGCTAGCAGATCTAAGGGCATTAGTGGCAGTGCTTTTTGAGGTGGTTTTGCAGTGAGCCGTTTTAAACCTTCCAGTACTTTTCGGACCAACCAATTTGCAGTAGGATCTTCAGTTTCAAAAACTGCAGAAGCAAGTTTTAAAACAGCGACTTTTTGACGAATTGTAGTATAACGTAAATGGTTCTTAAACGAAACTAAATAATGTGCTATAGTCAGAGGGTCCAATACAAAGAGGTTAACGTTGACAGTTGAGCAATATTCTTTATATTCTTTCCAACTGCGACCGTATGCGCGTTTCGTGTTTTTGCTGAGACTTGATTTGAGCACTGTCAACAGTTCTCTTGTCATGGTCTTGCTGTAGTCTGAAAAACAGAAATTCTAGGCTTTCAGTTGATACAAATAGGTCCGAAATAAGTGCAGACATTGGGTTATAAGGCACTGTTTTTCGGAACCAGTATGCATACATTCTGTAACACTGATAAGGCTCATGTAAACGGGAAATGCTATCAGCTAGCGTATTAAGCTCACCTTGAATAAACTTGACAGAATATGTGATATCTTGTGTTAAACAGATGCGGTGAATTTCACGTAAAAAAAATTAGATAACGGTTGTTTGTTGGAGCCCTTTTGTAGAGCATAGGCCCCCGAGGATGAATCTGTGAGAATAGTTAAATGTTTGCTAGTTAGTTTACTTGCTAGGCATTGAAAAGCGAAAACGACTGCGAGGAGCTCTTTGTAAAAAATTGGTTTATCTATTAATGAATTATAATCCGATTTGATTGGGATATTTATTGAGATCATTACTCCCACAAGCAATTTAAAAAAAAGCAAAGCATAGCAAATAAGCGTGTCAAGCAAAATTAAAGAGCAGCAGTGGTGGCAGTTATTTCGTAATGCTATAGCTGCGGTTGCAATCTCGGCCGGCTTCGATAACCTCAGTTATTGTTTCAGTAATAACTTGGCTATTATTTTGTGCCATTGGCTAACTCACTGGTTATTTTTGTACTTTTTACTAAGTTTACTGCCCTTACTAAACAAGAAGAAAATAAAAATTATTTTCAAATTTTGGTTTGTGTTCTGGTCGAAGCCCTAAAATATAGCGCAAATAGCAAAACGATTAATTTTTTAGCTGTACACAATAATAGCGCAAGCGCAAATAGCGCTTGGGAGTATGGGGTAAAATTCTGTGTTCTGTGTACGCTTACACGAGAAACCTACCGCAGGTTTAGTGACATACATTCTAGGGAAGACTGTTAGGACTGAGTTTAAATCAACAATTAGTTCAAATCCGAATTAGCAGCGTGCTAAGTGTTGAAAGTCTTAGTTCCTAAAATGTGAATTAATTTTGATTTCATTCTTTTAGATGCAAACGTTTTATGCTGATAGTTCTGCCCATGTTTATTTTTGAACTGCGTACTTGTTTAACTCTCAACTTGTTTTCTTTTATAGGAAAAGATGTTTGAATGAAATTGTTTTTAATGAATTACGTTGCCAAATTAACGTTAATTTAGATATTTTGGCTCAATATTAACTAGTTGAAGATGGTATGTTGCAATTATTAAAGTTACACAGTCTCATTTAGGACATTGGATTTAGCAAGCCACATATTCTATGCCCATTTTAACATCGGGTCTACACCATTTTAGTGCGGGCTAGTGTTACCATAACTTTTAACTGAACACCTCTAACACTGTGCTGGTTAATGCCGACATTATAGTTTATTATTTCAGTTTAAAATGGAGCATCGCTTTCAGTGCAAGGGCAAAATCTGCTATCAGTATCAAGTTTTGGGTTACACTGCGAATTGTTCGGATCATCGTCCCAGTGGCCTTTTTTCCATCCATAACAGTTGTAACCTTCCATGTCATTGCGTGTCATCATTCGTTCTGTCGTACGCTCCTCATTATTTAGTCCTATAAAACCAACATATTCTGAGTGATTTTTAGAAAAATTTATGAGCTATGCTAAGTAAAGCTAGCAATCACGTAGGGTTGACTACGAATTGAGTTGGTCGGTTCGGGTAGCCTAGAAAAGAGTTAAGAATCTGACTGGATTGTGAGGGTCAATTTTCGGGGTACAAATTTTAGTCTCTGTCCATGTATGTACACGGGGTCTCAGACTGGGGGGGGGCTTGTCCCGAACTTTTCAAAATTCTACCTGAGGGCCGTCCAGACATGTGAGGAATTGGAACTCAGAAACATGCAAAAACTTACAATTTCTGCCCAGAAATGACAATTTTGGCAAAAGTTTAATATTTTCTGATACATTTTCAAGTATTTATTAAGGATTTATTTTTATTATTTTTATTACTTAAGTATTCAGATTATTAATAATAATAATAATTATTAATAATTATTAATGATAATTCAACTTATTAAATATAATTTTAGCAAGCATATATAGGCGTTATTTAACTGATATTCATGTAAGTAATGTAGTTACGTAAGTTTTACGCGTTCGTGAGTTTTACCTCACAACGCTGCTAATGATTTCCTATTTGTGTTCGTTTCTATGTTCTATTGTGCCCCACAATCACTAATAAAAAAATATTTTCCAAAATATGGCATATTATTATAAAAGAAAAATGTTCTAATCTATAAAATTTGTGGTAGATACTAGATATGTAGCACAGCATGTTGCATAGTGAGAAATGAATGTTTCATGCCACATCGCATGCAACATCGCATGTGATGTTGCATGACTCATCGCATGCGATGTTTGATGCAACACAAAATTGCATCGTGTGAGATGGGTTTCATGGACACCATCGCATAGGTCATCGAGCAAAATGCGTCATCGTTCAAATAAGCCTTTAGGCCCTGCAACCGTCACTAAAGGCTCTAAATTTATTTAGTAACTGTGTGGCTTATGTGTCAATTTAAGAAACAAAAACAGTAATAAATAAATTTACATTGCAGTAAACCTTATCTCTAACATTTATCTTTTTAGCATATTTAGCTCTAACATTTATCCAATATAAAGGTCCAAAAATGGTTACGATTTCACCACCTGTCGCCCAGTTGCATTGACCAGCTTCCTCCATGGCGGCTTTCATTTCATTATCAGGAACAAGTTTCTGTCTGATATAGTAAAAGTTACATTTCAAATTTTTGTGCGCCTTTTCACAAGTTTGGAAACAGTTTTCTCCCAACGCTCCTCTAACCAAGTAAAAACAGCCTTCCGTTTTGTGCGTCGCGCCAGATGTACAGATTTTAGGCCAGTCTGTAATAAACAAGAAAAGTATAAATAAAAGTTGTTTACTATCAACAAAAAATGTTTATACGAAATTATTAATATTTGTTCTGTTTTGGACTTATTAATATACCTACATTTGCGAACTCGAATTTTTGCATCACTTGCTGATTGATTAATTTTAACTCTTGTATTTAAAAGACACACACACTGATACTATGCATGGGCACGTTTAAACGGTTTGAACCGTTTAAACGCGTTTAAACGTTTAAACAGTTTCGAACCGTTTAAACGTTTACGGGTTCAAAAAACGCGGTTTTCGAACCGTTTAACTTTAAGCGCGTTTAAAAGTTTAAACGTTTAAACGCGGTTAAACGTTTAAACGTTTAAACGCTTACATGTATAATAGTTTAAACGTTTTATACGCATTTAAACGCTTACTTGTTTAACCGTTTAAACGTTTAAACGCGTTTAAACACTCACTTGTTTAACCGTTTAAACTTTTACACGTTTAAACGCGGTTAAAGGTTTAAACGTTTAAACGTTTAAACGTTTAAACGCGGTTAAACGTTTAAACGTGTTTAAACGTTAAAACAAGTTCGCGTTTAAACGTTTAAACGGTCAAAAAACGTTCACAACCGGAAAACGCGGTTTCTCATCTGTAAACGCGAGCGTTTAGACGTTTACAGATTTTTGTAAACGCGCCCATGCCTGATACATATCAAAACTTGATACATTTCCAAAGCATTATAAAACTTAACTAAGACATCAAGAAAGATAGCAAGACAATTTTTGTTCGGAATTAATATTGTTACTGTAAAGTACAAACAGAATGACAAACTTAAGCTTTGAAGTATAGGGCACGTCAATAAACTTTTCCATTAAAGTTTAACTAACTAACTAACTTTTATAGTACTATCTCTAAAACTGATACTAAAATCCAGACGCTACAGAAGACGGATAAGACATCATGTTTCTTTTACGTGTGTTCATTTGTTTCCCGTCCAAAGTAAGAGTTGGTACATATAACTGTTGGCCCATAATTCTGGTTATATAAGAAATACAATTTCGTTATTATTATTAATGTTATTGACATTATTGTCTGTACAAGACTAGTGCGTCTAGTTTAGACTAGTTTGACAACATACTTAAGTTTCAGGACTCTTGAGTGTTAAATATACTGATTTTGAAAAAAATCAGTTAAAATTTACATGTAAAGAGATTTGATCTAACATGGGCTGATTATAGTTAGTCACGAAGGGTCAATTTTAAAAGACGTCTAGCGGACGCTAGGAAGGACGTACAAACATGACACTTACATCAATCGTCTTGATTTAAGGAGCGCTTTCAAATGAGGGGTCACACGACCTTGTCACGTGAGCATACCCTGAGATTTATATTTCGGGGTAACCTGAAGCGCTATGTAGTCATGTGACCCCTCATTTGAAAGCCCTGCTTGCCAGCAGTCCAATGATGCTGTTCGTTTGTCTGTCCGGCGTTTTAAAGGCCAGTTATGGCGCCTTTAAAGACATGAGGAAAAAGAACACAATCGTAATTTAGTAATTACGATTTAATTATGATAAAAGTGTTCTATGGTGTGAAAACCTTAAAACCCCCATAACTTTTGTTATGGGGGTCGCAGCCACTTCGGAATTTCACCATTGGAATGGGGTGACAAAGCGCTTTCGATTGATGGGTCACATGACCCCTTTTCTGCAAGTTGACGTAGTAATGACCTTGGCGCCCGGACAAAAACCGCCATAATTTGGTATATGCTGTTTTATCAGCCATATGAATGGTGAAAATATCATACGCCAGGGGTTTCTGAGATCACTGCGAAGACGAAACCTGCTTATTATCATTAGCATTATTATTAGGTTAATATATATTGTAATATATTGTAAATATATTGTAAATATATTGTAAATATATTGTAAATATATTGTAAATATATTGTAAATATATTGTAAATATATTGTAACAAGTCTAGTGCGTCTAGTTTAGACTTGTGCGACCATTCCTTGTGGGACGTAATTTATCATTTATGGAAAAATAATAAAACGCAAAGTTCAAGTTTTGCCTAACTGCAAAGCATTGAGATTTGATCACACATGGTGTGATCCGCGTAGTCAGCCCTTTAAGTAAAGGCTTAAGGGGCCATAGCTTTTGATAGCGTAGAGATATAACTATAATATTAGCGTTGTTTGTAAGCAAATTCAAAGAGCTTTCAAATGGTGGGTGACATGGCCTTTAACTTGACGTTAAGCTTGCGTCATAATTTAGAATTGGAAATTTAAACGTTTAAACGTGAATAGTATACGTCAAGTAAGGTATCATTCAAAAGCGCCTACTGTTCTGAGTTGAAAGGCGTCAATTTTATGTTTTTACGTTAACGTTGAGGCAGGCTATGACGGTCTGAATATTTGAGAATTAAATGACACTATAGTATCATCTTACATTCGTCGTAGTAGATGTTCGACCCCGAAAATGTCAGTATGAAAATTTTTTATTTTTTTCAAACCGGTTTAGCGGTTAAACGGTTTCCTTTACGAACTGACTTTGAATAGAAAAATTTTTGGCCACGCTGTCGGCTATATGATAACGTAAAAATGACGTTTCTGCGTTGAGCCGATCCTGAGTTATTATCGTAATTATTTTTTAGCAAGAAAGTTTATATAGTGTAGTAAGGTAACAAGTCTAGTGCGTCTAGTTTAGACTAGTTCGACCATGTCGTATATATCTAAGTTAAGTCTAATTATGTTACATTAATTAAAAAAATAAGCAGAAAAATTTTAAATTTTTGCCTAAATTCAATTGTTTTGGGATTTGATCTCCCACGGTTTGATCAATAGTACAATCAGCCCCTTTTATGAAATCTTTCGGGGGCCATAACTTTTGATACGGTAGTGGGAGAATAATAATTTTAACGTCATTTGAGAGGAAATTGTTAGAGCTTTCAGATGATGGGTGACATGGCCTTTAACTTGACGTTAAGCTTACGTCATAATTTAGAATTTGAAATTTAAACTTTTAAACGTGAATGGTATACGTCAAGTAAGGTATCATTCAAAAGCGCCTGCTGTTCTGAGTTGAAAGGCGTCAATTTTATGTCTTTACGTTAACGTTGAGGCAAGTTATGACGGCCTGAATATTTGCGAATTACATGACCCTATAGTATCATCTTACATTCATCGTAGTAGATGTTCGAGCCCAAAAATGTCAGTATGGAAATTTTTTATTTTTTTCAAACCGGTTTAGCAGTTAAACGGTTTATTTTACGAACTGACTTTGAATAGAAAAATTTTTGGCCACGCTGTCGGCTATCTGATAACGTAAAATTGACGTTTCTAGGTTGAGCCGATCCTGAGTTATTATCGTAATTATTTTTTAGCAAGAAAGTTTATATAGTATAGTAAGGTAAATATTGTAAATATATTGTAAATATATTGTAAATATTGTAAATATATTGTAAATATTGTAAATATATTGTAAATATTGTAAATATTGTAAATATATTGTAAATATTGTAAATATTGTAAATATATTGTAACAAGTCTAGTGCGTCTAGTTTAGACTAGTTCGACCAAATCTAGAACTTCACGTAGTTTATTGTATGACAACGAAAATTTTTTGAAAAATTTTCATTAAATTTGAATTACAATGCGATTTGCCCGCATATGAGGTGATTATAGGTAGTCACCAAAGGGTAAAATTCCAGGAGCCATAACTTTTTTAGGGTTATGGTATCGAAGTGAAACTTGTTTTATATGCTTGCGTTCATCAAGTGCTATCGATTGATAGGTCGCATGATGACGTAAACGGCGACCAAAGGTCAGTATAAAATAATAGTCATACGTGACTGGCCGTTGCTTCCGTAAACGTCATGTAAGGTATCATTCGCAAGCCCCTTCAATTCTGAGTTGAATGCTGTCAATTTTGTGTTTCTACGTCAACGTTGAAGCAAGTTATAACTATTTCAATTTTTACGAACTTTTGTTCAATACTTTTATGGTGTGATTAGTAGAGGAGAAATTTTTTCGAACAAAATTCTTTTCTAAAAAGTACTTTTGACCATAACTTATTTCAAGTACCACGTAAAAGGTTCTAGTTTTCAAAGTTAGACAGGGCAGAAGACGGGCTTTCATTTGATACCAAAAAAGCTATACGTTAACGCTGACTTATATACCGAAAAACATCTTTGACCAAATAATGATGTTTTTCAGCCACCACGCTTTTGGTAATAACTTTTTTTAGGTTCCACCAAAAATGTTATAGTTTCCGCAATTCGATAGTTCAGAAAAGGCGCTTTCAATTCACACTAATTAAACTATAGATTCTGGCTGACATGTTCCCAATAGCGTCAAAATACATTTGAAATATTAATAATACTGGACCACCGCCATGGTTTTGGTCATAATTTTTTTCAAGTACCGCGTAAAAAGATTTAGTTTTCGCTGTTGAATACCTAAGAGGTCGAGCTTTTATTTGATACCAAAAAAGCTATAGGTCACCGCTGACTTATATGTCGAAAAACGTCAAAATATTTTAACTAAATATTGCGTCAGTTTTAGCGCAGTTTAGGCTATAACTTTATTCAGGTACCGCGTAAAAAGTTCTTATTGTCACTGTTAGTTAGGGCAGAGAAAGAGCTTTCCGGTGATACCAAAAACGTTATGATATGTTACGATACGTAACGTTACGTTATGATAATTTTTATTTTTTTGTAACCGGTTTAGGGGTTAAACGGTTTCTTTTATCGATTAACTGTGAATAGAAAACTTTTTGCCCATGACTTCTGCTATCTAATAAAAAAAAGACGACGTTTCTACTTTGAGTGGTTCCTGAGTTATTATCATTTCATTTTTTTGCCGAAAAATTTATATAGTATAGTAAGGTAAAAATATATTGTAAATATTGTAAATATTGTAAATATATTGTAATATATTGTAATATATATTGTAATATATATTGTAAATATATTGTAAATATTGTAAATATTGTAAATATATTGTAAATATTGTAAATATTGTAAATATATTGTAATAATAATTAGATAGGCTTTTTAAACTGTAACTTTTGATAAAAATTGAAATATTCAAAAATTTGTCAACAATAACTAAAATTTGACAAAATGGCACCGCGGCAAGATAATTGTCTTTAATTTAAGCTATTAATTGTTAAATTTGGTTGACGCACTTTTGAGCTACGTTGTAACAAATGGTGTAAAATTTTAATTTGGACGTCGTCATACAATTTGCTAAGGTGCTCCCCGACTCCCAGAACTCTCAAACTTTGCAAAAATACTTGCCTGGTATGTATCTTATTTGCGCTTAAGAGAAAAACTTTGTATCAGCATGAAAAGAAAAATTATAGCAATTTGATTTATTGGAAGTTACTGAGAGCGCCCCTTTAAGGTGGCGCTCTGTGTAACCGAAGCTGGGCGACATATGTTTTCAATTACATTTTTGGAGTTTGACTCAAGAACAAAGGTTGTTCCGCAAAAAATTAGCTTTTATTTGAGGTGCTAACATCCACCTTTATTGAACTTTAAGTTTAAAAAAAATCCAATAGGTTAATATCTTTAAATCAATGGAACAAAAAGTCCTATATGGCTTTCGTTACTTCTTCTTACGATATTTTGCAGCAACTTGATAAGTGAAACTTTTGAATTGTCGAATGTCTAGGCAAATCTGTTTAAAAAATTTATCTAAATACGTTGACCAATACTGACAAAATTCCGCTATTTTTCATACAGATTTTTTGTTGGCTACTTTTTGGCTTCTTAAACTTTTCTCAAAGATCTTTATAATAAAACAAGTAGGGCCCCAAAGGGGGCTAGGTTCCTTCCCCGGTGTTTACTTTTCAGGTTTAAATGAATTGGTTCTCTATTCCATACTTACCGTAAGTTATACCTTCTTCGTATGTTACTCTACTTTATAACTAGCTTATTCTTACTTAATCTAAATACGTAGTGCGTACAAAAAAGTGCTGCAGGATGTTAAGCATCCCGCTGCACGAGCCATTTGGCTCAAAAGTGACACTTTGATCTGAGCTGAGCAAATCAGCTCTAAGAACCAGAAGCGATAAACAGTGTTTTCTAATGGCTCTTATATACTGCTGGTGAAACATCCCGGTGCCGATTTTGACTAAGTACATTGTTACAGCAGTGTGCATCGATTATTGGTTTTTCTGCATATACGCAGACAAAAATCAGCAGGCAGCTCCCAAGCTGAAAATACACGTAAAACATACTGGCTATGCAGCCTGCTCAGTAGCGTTAAACGCTATGAGCACTTTATTTCAAAACAATAGTTCCTTCTCTAGAAGGTACAAAAATTAGCTTTATTTTTGGAAAATAAGTGTGCGTAGGCAAACGTCAGGTTTTTGAAATCGGGATAAAGGGTTCATTTTTTCAAGATTTCTGTCAGCTGCAAAAATCGGTCCGCATGAAACTTTGCACACTACTAGAATAAATGCATCTGGAGGTGCCAAACTGATTAAATTGCAGTCATTTGCCTATTAATAATAGGCTTTTGAAAACGACACTTTTGATAAAATCAATAATAACTGAAAATTTGCCGCCGCTAAGTAAAATTTGATAAAAAATGTCAACTCGGCAAGATATTTGCTTTTAAATTTAGCTATTGATTATTTAATTCGGTTGAAGCACCGCTGAGCTACATCGTTTCAAAAATTTTTGCAAAATTTCAATGTTGACACCGTCATAAAATTTTCTAAAACTCCCAGACATTTCAAACTTTGCGAAGATGCTTGCCAGGTGTCTATCTTGGTCGCAATTAAGCAAGAGACAGCAAGAGAAGAAACAGCATGTCAGCAAGAGAAGAAAACTATAACAATTTGATTTCTTGGAAGTTACTCAGAGCGCCTCCGTAATGGGGTAGTGTCGTGAAAGCAGTCGGTTTTTGTACGACTGTAGAAATTGTTTAGTGTAAGGTAAAACACAGTTTTTTGTGAATTTTTAAAATCTATGTTAAGGCAAATGCTATCGCCAAATTTCAAAGAAGCATGTATGTAGTTAGCAGTGAATGACTGAAGTCGCAAAGTCGGAAAACTGACGTTTTGAAAACCTATTCACATTCGATAATTTCGTCACAATTATCAATCTGTTTCATTTGTGTACATAGGCTAACAGTACAAATAAAAGTAAAAGTTATGCACTTTAGTGTAAATTGTTTTAGTATATAACTGCAGAATAATATTTTTTGCAGTGTGAAATTTAAGGAAACTGTGAATTACTCAGACCATTAATGCTAAATTGTGAAAAATCCAGAAGTTTATTTTGAAATCTAAAACAAAACCTAACTTAGATTTTTTTATTTGTGGCAAATAATAATTACAGTCAACACAAGATAACAAAAACCTAAACTTACCCGTTAATGGTGCTTCAGTACACCGATATCGTTTTGCAGAGGAAGGGTCGTCTATGCATTCCTGGTTCCAGCCACAGTGATAAGTCAACCCACATCCTTCTTTCGCCGAACAATCCAGTCCAAAAATATCGCAATACTGATTGTAATAGTCTTGTACCCACTTTTTAAACTCTTGTATTTCAGATACACTAAGTGAGTCATTCTCCATTATAACTCGCATATTCCGTCTTTGAAACAGAGTTGTAATTGGTTTGAACTTCATTCTAAGTGGAACAGGACTAGTGAAATCTTGACTTCCCCATTCCACAAGAGTCTTTTCTGGTTTAGAACCCATTGTTATAATGCTGGTGGATGACACATATTTGGAATGGAAATTATCGCGGACAGTTTTGTCTTCAAAGCATTCATTTTTATCTTTTTCCAATTGCAAGTAAAAAAGTTTTAAACCTTGCGTTGTTGTGCACTTTTTTATTTGGCTTGAGTCGTACTTCCTTTGAACAGTTGAGTTATACCGTCGGATAAACTGAATTTTGGCACCCATTAACGTTTCAGCGCTATAATGAGTTCCATATTCTGCTGCAAACCGTTTAAATTGTTTGAGTCGTTCGTTCTGATCTTTTGCATTGAATAGTTTTCGCACATTGGCTTTAAAGTTTGGACGGAAATCTGGAGCTGATCTTCGACTCAGCATCACTCGATACACAGAGCATTGTCCCATTACGCTGACCATAAAACCTTTTTCTTCATTGAAAAATTTCTCGATGTCCCCAATCGTTTCAGACTCCGTGCTGCCTAAATAGCTGTTTAAATTAGAATTGTCAAATGAGCACAACTTATTAATAGGATACAAACTATCCTAAGCAAATACCAAACAAAAGCTTATGTTACCCTTATCATTATTATTATTGTGCCTAAGCTAGATTCTTTTTATGGAAATAATTGTAATTTTTGGAATCATTCCATTGTGTTAAGGTGGTAGTGTCGCCAAAGCAGTTTTGCTCATAGGCTGCAAAAAGAGAACTTTTTGCTTTGAAACTGTACGTTCACTGAGAAACTAGGCCAATGCTATACTGTGTTAGATAATTACTGCGATACACTAGACTGCCAATATCTACCATTATCTTGAGCCAATCACTATTTGTAAGCCAGACATCACACAACAGGGACATAAAAGTTAAAAAATCAAGCCAGATATCAGATTGGCCAGCTTGTGAAGTATACATAATGTATCGACGCACAATTGTTTGTCACAAGTAAGAAAAAAACTGAAGGTACGTTTTTCTTTTGATTTTAAACTACGAATCCAGATTTTTCACAATTTATCATTATTGCTACGAGTACTCCACTGTTTACGCACAGTTTCAAAGCTCAAACAAGTATTACAGCACAATCACTCAACCAATATTACTAAATACTGTGTGCATAAACTACAACATATGTGCTTTTAGATTATGCAGAGAAACTAAATAAACAGATTGATAATAGTAACGAAATTATCGAATGTGAATGGTTTTCAAAATGTTATTTTTCCTACTTTGCGACCTCGCTGCTAACAGTATACTGCATCAATTTTGATGAAACTGGGTGAAAATACTTGCCTTATCATGTATTTTCAAAATATTTAAAGAACAATGTCTTATCTTTTACTGAAAAAGTTTTACAGTTGCGCAAAATCGACTGCTTTCGCGAAACTACCCCCTTAAATAATAAAAACAAAGAAACTTAAACCATTTTTAACTTACCATTGTCGTAACCCCCGTGGTGTAGTGGTTAGCATTGAGATATTCCACCCCTCTGGTCGCTGGTTCGAGTCCAGCCGGGGGTCGTTTTTTCAAATTTTTAACTTAGGTTTTTTAGAACAACGAAAGTATTGCATTTCGATCAATACTTCGGGTATGTTAGGGATATATGTACGTGAAGCAAATACGCCTATCAGAAAAATGACAAAAAAACTTAAGAAAAATTCTGATGAAGAAATACCTTAGATTTATACGCACTAGACTTATTTAACTAATAAAATTTATTATTATATTGAAAAACGCTACTTCAAATACTTTGGGCATTATATAATAATATTTTATTTCAGACTGACAGCCGGGGCGAGATAAGATTTACATTAAGGTAGCGCTCAGCATAAAGGTCATGTTTGGCACTAAGCTCATGCGATTAGTAGCAATACTATTTTAATTGTAAATCACAGAGGATGAAAAAAACCTTTTTACAATACTTTTCAGCACCTTAATGTGAATCTGTCAAATTTCATGAGCATATTGAAATTCCCAATGGCACCAATTTTGTTTTTGGCCTAACTCAGCGAAATTTTAACCTATTTTGACGATTTTGGTATTGATCGAAAGGTGCATAAAAAATCCAGAAGTGAAAAGTTTTTAAAATCCTTATTTGATTTGGCAAAAAATTGATTATTCAATAACAGGTCTGCTTGAACGGCCATAAATAGTGCTGCAATTGCATGAGTTTATTTCCAAACATTACTTCTCTGCTGAGCGCCACCTTAAAAGTTGACAACTGCAATACTTTAACATTAATTTAATCATTTAATATCAAACTGACAAAAATATATGATTTTCATTAAAAATTAATTATTTAGGAATACTGTTCGCATTGGTTCCGAATTTTAAATCGGTTCCGGTTCCAGTCGGCAAACTCGGTTCCGGTTCCGAATCGGTTCCGGATCCACCCTGTCGCTTCTGGTTCCGGTTCCATTACCCATTTTGTTAAGTATAGTCACAAAAAACATTATTTTTTCTTTTCAATATGCTGCTCATATTTTTGAACGTTCATCAGGGTACTACAAATAATATACATCAAACTTATTTCACTTCCAACTCAAACCAAGTCAGCGCCAAAGAAATGGTGACGGTTTGCCGTTTGGTGAGTCTGCCGTGCACAGCTTTAAGTCCCTAGGTCGGCTTTGTGCAATTTAAGTCACAATGTTAGACGTCAGCGCCAAGAAGAAAAATTGTTTTAAGCAAATTTAGTTTTGATACAATTAACTTTTGTTGGGGGTCTGGGCCTGGAGGCGATAGCCCACAGGGAAAAATTTTGAGAGTTCTTGAGAGTTTGAGAGTTTGAGAGACCAAACTGGTCAACTGGTGACATCGGAAATTTTTTCGGCCACGTGATAAAAACCAAAGGGGAGGACCCTTATGTAAATTTTCACCGTGAAGAAATTTCAGGGATGCATCGGTTCCGAATCCGGTTCTACTAACACCATTGGTTCCGGTTCCGGTTCTAATCGGTTCCAGTGGAACCGATCCGAACACTATTTAGGAATCTTATTTATATTAGTGTCAAGTCTGGTCCCACTCAGATATGACTGCTATTTGATATTGGCGACAATTTTTTTTAATTCAATGCACAGTATCGCAATGGCTGCGGGGACAGGCGCAAAGGTGGTGCAAAGAATAATTTTGAACTTCACCACACAAATGGATACAAAACTGAAATATTTTGTACCAAAAAGGCTATTTTGATGAAACCAGTAAGATAACAACTAATAAAAGCATAAGATGGCTAGAAATTGAACATAGGCTCCCAGGCACGCTCACTACGTAGGTAATCCTATATTATTTCTGGCTAAACTAGGGGTGTCTACTGTCTTGCTCTACTTTTTTACATAAAATGCTACCGCGGTGCCATTATTGCTTCTAATCAGCTTTCCAATTTTAGACTAGATATTCTTTGTGCACTTCGTTTTATTAGCAGCAGTGTATGTAAAAAATTTAAACATTTTTTGTCAACACCGCTGTAATGATACATAGACACCGCGTTATTATTTTTGATATATGGAAAGCAATTGTATAATTGCGAATGATTTATAGGTCACCTAGAAAACATGGCAATGCAGAAAGAGTAAGGTGTGACTGATCTTGGTTTCTAGTGCTGTTAGTAATTTTAGTTTCTAGTGCAACATTCAATGAAACCAACTTTTATATGAAGCTGTTCTTTGCAAAAGATACCTATTCTGAGACATACCTACCTTGATTACTACAAACTTTTTACTGCTTTTAGTGCTTCAGTTATGGTTACCTCGTGTTACAAATGGCGGAATTGTAGTTTTTGCTCCAATATTGACACCCTTGATATCAACACCAGCCTCGATCTCCACTTCGTTTCCGAGTTGTAAATTGTATCCAGATGAAGACGTTTTTAATTGTTCGTTTCTGTAATAACAGGAAGTAGCAATTTTATGCGAATTCTAGATATATTCTAAACAACAAGACTTGCATAGAACTGAACACCCCGCCAGGAATTTTAAAGTCAGTGCTAGATGATCAATCCTATTTTCATACCAAACTCAACGCCTTGTTATAGTTGACATGCACTCGTAGTATGTCCGTTCAGTTAGCACTTTTAAAAAAACGTTAACAAATAGTTCCAAACATGGTTACCGGCGCGTTTTCGTAATTTTACAGACATATGGCTGTCAGTAATTAGTACGAATCGATTCTTAATTACACAAGAAGAAACCCACTTAACGTATAATCTTCTTCTTGTGATAAAAGTTGAAGGCCTACATGTATGCTGCCGAATGAAGATGTGCGCACTTTGCAGCCTTGCAGGTCGCCCAAAGTGGCGTTATGTATGGCATGAACACCAGCATAGAGTTCTGCTCCGGGCCGGTCCGAGGACCCCGGGCCGACAGGCCCGCTACGGCCCGGCGGGCCTGTAGCGGGCCCGGCCCGGAAAATTTGCTAGTGGCAGAACTCCAGCCCAAGTCCTAGCCCCAGCCAAAAAATACAACGAACGTTTTCCATAAAACGAAACATGCGAAAATCAATGATTGGGATTAAAAATGCTGATGTGATCTAATTAAATGGTTTGAAAGAGAATTTTGAAACGAAATAAACTATCTGGACTATTTTTTACTTTCAAATTGTATGTGCTCTGATTACATGCTTTGCGAGTACAAAGCTTGTAATTTTTTCGTGGCATTTTTTATTCGTCATTATTTTTTGTTAATAGTTTTTTACAACAATTGCTGTGTGCTATTTGCTAGTTTTTACATCAGTTGCTACAATAGGGTGTGCTATTTGGTATTTTGGGGTATATGTAGGGTAGCGTGTATAGCGCAAAATATAAAGGGGGGTGGGGGTGTTTTAGCTTGACACAATATTAGTGCAAATAGCGCAAATAGAGCTTATGGGCTGGGGGTAAAATTCCTGTGTTCTGTGTGCGCTTACACGCGACATTCACCAAACTACAGATTGAATGACAACATGAAAGGTTTTGTTGATACTGTCAATCAAACAACAATGGCAGGCATAATGGAACCTATTCAGCATATAATGTGATTAGTACAGTGTGATATGGGTCTTCAAATTAAGTGCTAAGCACTAACCCCAAATTAACTAAAGCCCTGTTCACACGGGGCAACTTTCGGGCTACTTAGATGCCGCGACTTGGTCGCCGCAATCAAATTTTAGCAAAGTTGCTCGAAGAATGCTGTGTGAACGCACGGGCGACTTGGCCAAAAAGTTGCGGCGACCAAGTTGCTCCGATCGCTCTAGGAGCGATCGCTTTGGGCCACCGGCGACTTTCTTGGGGCAACTCGTAATCTGATTGGCTATTCTTTACGCACGTTCCTAGTTTTAAGTGGGTGAATACAAATGCACGCACGGTCAAATTATCAATATTTTTTCCTGCGGCGTTGGCTTAATTTGCGCGCAGTTGCGCAATTGTGAGTGTATGTCGTGCGTTGTCAATGAGAGAGCATTCGCAAACTGTGGGATTTGGCCACGGTCAACAAACTGATTGCCCTGTACGAAGAACGGCCATCCCTATGGAATGTAAAGCATTCTGACTACATGAAACGAGGAAAAAGAGCAGAAATGATGGCTCAGATGCAACAAACTTTGGGACCAAACTACACCGGTAAGTCTGTACTAAGTACCTATTCTATATATTTGTAGTTATAAAAAATCTCCATCGAGGGTAGCTTTTGAAAAACTGAATCAAAATATATCCGGGATTTCCCGCTTCTCAACGGAGTTGGCGGCATGCATTTTGATTGGGTATTTCAAGTTTAGGCTGTAAATGATTGGCTGTTGCTGCAACGGAGCAACTAGGTTGCAGCAACTAGTTGCCGCCAAAAATGCACTTGTGAACGCGTGCGTTGCCGCGACTTTTGGTTGCGGCGGCCAAGTCGCGGCAACTAAGTTGCCCGAAAGTTGCCCTGTGTGAACAGGGCTTAAGAAGAACAATTGAATGCAAACAAGCCCAATCTGCAGCAAAAGCATTCAGTAAGCATCAAGTATTATTTTTAAGTACATTGCCCAGAGGCCATCGTAAACCTGTTGGGCTAGCCACAGCATTAACTTACTTGCTTGATTTCTCTTCCATACAAAACGTCATCTTTTGCAACCATTTTAGCAAAGTTTGTACAAAGTGCACAATAGATACAGGGTCAAGCGGTAAAATAAGTTATTGCTGATAAACAATTAGCAGCTACTTGAACGAATATTGCGGAAAATTAAAAAAAGATTGTCTCCGGCTGGGCTCGATCCAGCACACTTTTGGTTATGAAACCTAGTGAAAGCTAGTCCTCTGCGCCACGTAGACCACGAATTTATATGGTTAAGTTATCCTTAAATACTTTAGGTAGCAGTATTCCAACGCTGTGGACATTGACCAACTTTTTAAAAATTTTCCACGAGCGAGTTTATCTTAAAATTTAGGATTTGGTAAAGAAGGGTTTAACGGTGTACTAGGATCTTGATTTTCATTTTCATTTAGGATACATAGTTTATATCCTGGTAATAGTAAGGTAATTATTATCAATTTGCTTAGGATAATTTATATCCTATTAATAATATCCTAATAATTATACATGTATGTACTTTTAGTGAAGTCTTTGCGCTATCGCTTTTGGGGGGCATCGCGCCCTCCCCCCCCGCCCCCCCCCCCCCCGCCCCCGACTGTACTGATCTGTGTGGTCGAGTGGTTAGTTTGATAGGTTCTTAACCATGAGGTCATAGGTTCGATTCTCAGTTGATAACTTTTTGGTAGTCTTTTGTATTTCGAATTGCGTTCTCAACACAGCAACATCAACAGCCCCGATCTCAACAACTCAGTAAAAATACAAGGATTTTCGTGTGACAGATGCACAGCTACGATAGAATACGTGTAAAACACACTCCGCACATAAACACTTTAACGCTAACACAACGTTAAGATGCTAGAATCACAATTAAAGACCTGTTGGGCTGTGGCCCAACAGGAAAAACAGCAATGGCAAAGCACAGACTTTACCACTGGATACGCGTCTTCTTTTTTGTTTTCGTTTTGCTTTTGTGTTTAAACTAAATATAATGTAAGCCACTTGCGACAACAACCCACAAATCTGAAAACCACATATGTACCTGTAATCAGTCATGCTCATTATTAAGGTTTCTTTTGTTTCGCCAGAACATATTAGTTCATCCACTCCATCAATTGCTGGATGTAAAGATATTCGAGACTCGTTATCTTGAACCGTTGGTTCAAAAATTTGAAACCTCCACCCAGGATCGCCCAGTTGACTAGTCGTGAACGGATCGCCTTGAGACAGATCATAGCCTCGCAACGCGCTAACCATGTTCGGAAATGGCGTCCAGTTTGGATCGTACCATTCTGCGACTCGAAAATAATCTATAAAAATGATAAAATGATATAGTGATGATAAAACAACATAAAAAGAATTATATAAAAATGATCATATTACAAGTATAATACGTCGGGTACGACAAATCAATATAAAAAATAAGGCATAGTTTTAAAAGTGTCATAAGTTAGCAGAATATGGCATTCAAGAAGTCACCAAATAAGCTTGTATTATAAAACTGCAGCTAAAGCTTGGACCAGAAATACCTAGTAGCGGACTTGGACGAAATCGGAACACGATAATAAGCGCTGCAAGAGAATCATATAGCAGTTGAAAAGGGGTCTCAGACTGGCATTACGGGCCAAATGCATTTCAGTTTTAGGGGGGTTCGGGACGTTCCGTTAACGCCACTAAATTTTCCGACAGCATGAACGCCTGTTACCAGACCGAAACTCCCCAACGATTGTTTAGCTACACGGCTGAACAAATACTGTGACAACAAGCTCTTCTGCTGAGTAAGAAGTGGTTACAATGTGAGTCCAGAGTGTCAATATCCCAAAGAAAATATAAAACGCGGCTATATTTTGTGGATAAAAGATTTTTAAATACAAACTTTTTTACACATTCTCTGCTGAGTAGCTCTAAAGTCTTCAATCGTTGATGACAAATTTATGACTGATTTAAAAAAAACCGTGTGGTAACTGGTAGGTAAATGGAAAATATTGCATAATGTTGATTATAATTCAAGCAGTTCAATTCATTTTTATTAACCGTCAACGAAAAACTACATACTTCTACACGCTAGCAGGACATTTTCTAAAATTGCTTGTTGCTGCATTCAAGGTGTATTCATCAGCTATGTAAAATTCATCAGTATTTGTAGCCTAGTTGGCTCAAATGGTAGTAATAACAAAGCCTAACAACCTTAGAAACGTAAAAATGGAAAAGTTCCAACTTCAAAGCTGCTGAATCGAAGTTCGAACGACTATTTCGGATTTTCAGACCACGCAGATACGTAACGGCGCGCAAGTTCAACGGGAAACATTGAAGGGGCAAGAAGCTTGGAGCATAACGACAGTGAGCCGTAAAAGCCGACGGAGCGTCGTCCAAGGTGTTTGTGTTATGCACCAACTTTAGTTCCAAACGGAAAGGAAAACAAACCTAACCAATGTCAACAGGCGAGTAACATAGCGTGCATGGAGGGGCAATCCTCCCCTCATAAAGAAGAAAAAAATGAAAAAAGGAAACAAAGGAGGTCCAACCAAATTGAAGGCCCCGAGGAATCTACAGAACAGTATTTCCTTGAGTTGCCGGGCTTTGCCTCTAAAATACCGTGAAACCTGCGTCAAGAACTGATTAATGACGTTACGTACTTCTAGGCCTGGAAACGCGCTTTCCTATCGGTAAGCTTGCGTCATTGCTGCACAGTTAGTGGATCTTGCGGTTTTTGCCTTGCTTGATACGGGAGCAACTATGTCGTTTGTGTTTTTATCAATTATACGAAACGCTAAAATAAAAAACGTCAAATTCACCTCGGAAAAGGCACTCATCGTACCGGAAGCGGTGACGTCAAACAACTAAAAGATGCCCTTCATAGCAGAAGTGAAGGGCAAGCTACAGTTTCGTAACTATGTGATGAGTCCGAGTGCCAGGTAATAAAAAGTTGCTATTATAATCTCATTCTTAGTCTAACTTTCTGGATAAACATGACTAGCAGTTGCACTTAGACACACATGCAGTTTCTGGTCCGTTTGGTAATGCCATTATGCTATCACGTTCTGATATAAAAATTATATGGAGTGCTATATACACTATTCTGAACGATAAATTACCGAAGGACATGTCGGTAATTCTGACCGAAGATGTGGAACTCTCCCCGTTAGCTGAGCATTATATAGCCGTAACATTTATAAACAGGAAAAACCAGTTGACACTTTCGAAAGTAAGCTTGTTTCGTTAGCATTGCACCGCACGAACAACTGAATGGTCACAGACTCACAGCACTTACTCTAGACGTACTCACAGTTAGAGTTCCTTCGCGGGCCGGGCTCGGGCCGGCCCGGCCCGGCCCGGCCCAGCCCGGCCCGGCCCGGCCCAGCCCGGCCCGGCTTTTGAGGGGTCGGCCCGGCCCGGCAAAGTTTTCGGCCCGCGGCCTGCCATCGGCCTGGAGGGCCGGTGGTGGGCCGGGCCGCGGGCCGGGCCGGTGCTGGCCGCGGGCCGCGGGCCGACCAGTAACAAGTGCGAGGTGCGTTCAGGCTGAGTTGTAGGTACAAGCATATCAATACAACTACAGAGTACACAATAAATACTATGAGGGAAGGAAGCGAGGAAAGCGGAGTAGCTGCAGTGATGGTCAACAGGTCGTGTGATATTTTTTATCAAATGGTATGTTCTTGAGTGATCTGCTTGACTCCTGTTATGTCATCTAGCGACGAATGACCAATACTGCACTCCCGGGTTGTCGAATGTCGGCTTTAGATCTCTCCATGGAATCACTACTAGTAGTAGTAGTATCAGCAGTACTAGCTATTGTTGTTGTAGTGGTACTTGATGCTGTTTATTGGAGTCATAGCATTAGTCGGCTTAGTAGTAAACACAGCAGCAGTTGTAGTCGTAGTACTTGTTGTCACTTTTACTCGTACTCAGGGAAAGGGGGGTCCCATCAAGGGAAGAGTACTCCAAATTTTTGTGCTGTTACATGTATGCTGTCACAGTCGCTGGAAAAACGAACATATGTACTAGTCTTAAACAATGGTTCAGACACAAACTTGTGGTGTTTTTCTAAGCCAGGATTGCTATATTAAATCTTAAATTCTAGGTAATCCTATGCAAACCTAAATCAACTAACGTAATTGTCATTTTATGTCGTTTGTTTCTATGCTGTGCCAAATACTCTGCCGTATTGTCATATGAGTGTTTGTGTTTGAATTCGCTTATAGCCGTGTTTTTCGAAAGTTTTGGCTTCTTTGGAAAATTTGGTATTTTATAAACTTGGCCCGGCCCGCGGCCCAGCCCACCACCGGCCCACGCGGCCCGGCCCACCACCGGCTCGGCCCGGCCCGCGAGCACAGAGGAGGGCCCGGTCCGCAAAATTTCCTTATGGAAGGAACTCTACTCATAGTCACCGGCTACTAAAAATTATATACCCGAAAAAGTTCTCATAGAGGGTAAGCCGAAACAACCGAAAAGTACGGCGTTTAGTTAGCCCCGGGTTTATCATATAATACGCGACGAGTTTCACAAGTACGTATATATAATACGTCAGAATACCGATACCCCTAAAGAATAACCCCATAATCGTGAGATAGCAACGACTCAAACGGTCTAACCGAAACTAATGAATAGAATAGGTGTATTTGTGAAGTAGACTGAAGCGAATTCGAAATGACCGATAATATGTACGTGTTAGCGAATGCAAGGCAACAGTTAGCGGGCAAAGCTGAAGGTTTGGCACGATCACTCCAATCTAGCGATTGGATTAGGCAAATTATTAAAATTTGCAGTATTCTCCTAGCTCGGGCCCAAACATTTCCACCGAAAATTTACCTACGTATGTAAATAATGACGCCAATATCAAAGTACCAGATACTAGGGTATATGATTTTGATGCAAGAACCCATATACGTATGTACATAAATATGAAGGAGGTTCAGCGGTCTATCAAGCAATTAATATTCCATTGAAAACGGCTACACCTTATAAAAGTGGCCAAGAACTAGTAAAAGGGGTTGCTCGAGATCAAACGGAAAACAAAGGAGTGCTCTTAATTCAACTTGTAATTCAGTACAAAAAGGTCTTCACAAACCCAGCAAATATAGATCGGTGTAAAGTGTGGTATTATGTCATCAATATGGAGGGGTCAGGTCCCGTAATCTCCTCCTCTTTTGTACGAACCCCAAGGACAAATCCGAAATTGAAAAGCATATAAAATCTATGCTAGACTCGGGAGTTTGCGATGCCTCTAACAGCCCTTGATCATCACCGTGTATACTAGCAGTCAAAAAACAGTACTACACGTTTCGTTATAGAATACCGTAGAATAAACGAAATTACAAAAAATGATCACTACCCCCTTCCCAAAAATGACAATTTTAAATTCGTTGAAAGTCGGCAAACTTTTTTAACCTTAGACTTGACTTCGGGAAAGTGGCAAGTTAAAATGATTCTCCGCACGGAGAGAAAACCGCGTTTTTACCACATATGGGCCTGTTTCAAATGAATAGTATGCCTTTTGGCTTAACAAGTCATCCAACGACTTTCCAAAGAATCATACAAAGTATAATAATACGCGAGTGATCACCTTTCTGCTAGGACCTGATTAAGCTTACCGTTTAACGTTACAGCACAGATGCTTAAACCCATACATGTACACGGGGTCTAGGTGTGGAGGGAGCTTGTCCTGGAATTTCTAAAATTTTAGGGGGGCTTGTCCCGATGTTTTGGCGGCTTGAACTGACAAAAACGCAAAAACTTACATTTTTTACCTAAAAATTGGAAATTATATGCAAAATTACGATATTTTTAGCGGTTTTTTGCTTTTTGCTCATTTTCGACGCATTTTACAACTATATGAGGCGATTTTGGAGCGTAAAGGAGGGGGGCTTGCCTCGACGATTCAAATCTGAGGAGGGCTTGTCCCGGAATTTCATATCTGGGGTGGCCTTGCCCCACCAGACGTCCAGACGCCCATGTACATCTGTGGTTAAAACTAATTAAATGTGCAATTTGTTGCAATATTGATTATCATTACAAATAAGCTAGTATAAGTAATTAGTTATTAAATGGTTGACTGACATAAAAATGTAAGCTGAGTTTTGGTTTTTCGAAATTGTTTTGAAAACTTACCAGCTGCACCAAAGCATATGACAAACAATAATGATTCAAACACAAATATAGTTATCGAATTCATAGCAAAGTCGTGTATAAAACGAAGACTAGCATATGTAAATGATTTTTAGGATCTTATTTATAAAGCTCTGAACAAAGAACTCAGTTTTATTTGACAAAGATTAATATTTGCTGGCAGCAGCTGCAGACTGTTATTGTGCTTTTGTGCTTAATCAATTTGCAGATATGCATTGCCAAAATAAATACTGATCATATGCACATAAAAAATTGGGTGCTTCTAACACGCACACAAAATAGCTAATTTGATACTTGTTAAGCCGCGTCTGTAAGCTTATTTCTGTAAAATAAAGTGCTTAAGTTTTGGTCGTAAATTTTATTTTAATTTTTTTAGAATTTTGCCGTTCCCACTATGGTGTAAGGCCGTAGTTAACGGGCGCTTACGAACGGCTCAAGCCTAGGCCGGGGTTAGTGTGTAGGAAGAATCATTTCTCCCGTTTATCGAACCACGCGGCAAGCGGAGCTTCCAGGTCAGAGTCGGGGTCTTCCGAACGGGCCGGGATTGCCGGACACCGTCGGGCTTAGGGGCTTACCTAGGGAAATGGCACAGTAGGCGCACGGACAACGGAACGCAGTAGGCGCTACCTGACACTACGCCTAAGATTACCACTGAAAATAGGCAAAAATAACACGCAGAGCCTGGTAAAGTTAGGAGTTTAATAAAAAAACAGGATTAAGACGACTGGGCCATTTGCGGCAGAAATACATGAAAAGGAACAATAGCCACACGCGAATGCAGAGCAACTATACCTCACGTCCAGAAAATGCACACTGACGCTCACTGTACAACAAGCCAAGTCTTAGCCAGAAATTTACATGACAGAAATAAAATACATTGAGTGGTTGTTCACAAGTGAAAATGAGTAAAAGGTAAGTGAGTGAGTGGAGGTAAGGGGAAGCTCCCGGTGAAGCTTTACAATGGTATCAAACGTTGGGCCTAAAAACGTTCGCTAGAGTATGGATTATTGCACAGTCTGATCAAATAAAACTGGTAGAACGAATTTGGAGTGTCCTGCACATTCAATTATACCTTAAGGGGGCGCTCCGGGAATCGGGGCTTATCTCAAAACCTAGAAAACAGTTGACAAAGTCAAACTTTAGTATACAAATATTGAGTAGGGTACAAAAGAACACTGGCGGCAAAATTTCAGATTGCGTGATTATGTCACGTGACACCCAGAGCACCAAATGTGAGCGACTTTTCAACAAACGATAACTCTGCTTAATCTTTGCGTAATAGTCATACTTTATATACAGAAATTTAGCTTTCCTGCTTTTTTAGTTGAACGTTATGTTGGTTTTTAATAATCTTGCTGCGTTTGGCTAAAAATGACCATTATATGTTTTCGAAGTCGAAGTTTGAGCAATAAAACCAATATAAAAAATTTCTAGAAACTATTTTAAAAAAATAAAAATTGTTCAACTGCCCAGAGCTGAAGGCAATAATTGTGCAAAATTTTGCAGAAAAATAATGTACCAGTAATTTGTAATCGAATGCCAAAAAATTGGGTTTGTATTCACACTGCCTATATTTGATGCTTCTGAAAATGGAAAATTTTGCAATTTTTTTGCACAGAACGCAATAAAATTGTTTTAATTTTTAATTACGGCAAATAAATTCTGCCTATCGTCTGTTTGCAAAACCTCGAAAATCGATGATGCACTGGCTTACTTGCTGAATTTGTTTGAAAGTTGAATAAAATCGGTAAATTGCCCAATTTTTTCCAATTTCTTTGCATTGAGATATGCACGTCAAAACATCCGAAATAGTATTTTGGGCAACTTTCCTTCAAGCATGATGGGTAAAAAAAATATGGTTCAAATCCTTGATTCCCGGAGCGCCCCCTTAATAGTTGTGTCATCAGTCTGCAATAGAACTAGACTATCTTGACAAAAAATAATTAATATAACAAATCTGATGTAAAGATATTGATGGAAAGGTAATGTTAATAATAAATATACAGCAATTAATGACGTTAGGCAAGCTAACTTTTTTGTATGGAACTGGAAAAAACATTCTAAATCATTCAATAGTGTTAGTTTTTACATTTAGTGTAAAAAGTTTGAATTTACCGTTTTCGGGGCTCCTGTTGTGCTGTGATTGCAACTGAGTGGTTTAAAGTAGAGTTCTAGTCGCTAGTATAAACGACCGGAGGTTCCTTCTGTAAAATTTATTTAATAATTTTTTAGAACAAAAGCCAAAGCCCGTCCCGCACTCGATACGCAATGAGTGATAGTTAGATAGTGGCATCTCATGTTAAGACTAGGCATGGGCACGCTTACAAAAATCTGTAAACGTTTAAGCGGTCGCGTTTACCAATGAGAAAACGCGTTTAAACGTTTAAAGGCGTTTTTCGGTTGTAAACGTTTTTTGACCGTTTGAATGTAAACGCGTTTAAACTTTTAGACGTTTAACCGCGTTTGAACGTTTAAACGGTTTAACAAGTGAGCGTTTAAACGCGTTTAAACGTTTAGACGGTTGAAAAAGTGAGCGTTTAAACGCGTTTAAACGGTTTAACATGTAAGCGTTTAAACGTTTAAACGGTTGAACAAGTAAGCGCTTAAACGCGTATAAAACGTTTAAACGATTATAAATGTAAGCGTTTAAACGTTTTAACGTTTAAATGCGTTTAAACGTTTAAGGTGGTAGTGTCGCCAAAGCAGTTTTGCTCATAGGCTGCAAAATGACAACTTTTTGATTTGAAATTGTACGTTCACTGAGAAACTACTGAAATGCCATATGGTGTCAAATAAATACTGCCAGACACTAGACTACCAATGTTTTTAACCAATCACCATTTGTGAGCCAGACATCACACAATAGAGACATCAAAGTTCAAAAAATCAAGACAGATATCAGATTGGCCAGATTCTGAAGTACATGTAATGTTTTGATGCACCATTTTTTGCCACAAATAAGAAAAATAAAAAATGAAGCTTCGTTTTTCTTTTGATTTCAAAATAAGTGTCTGAATTTTTTACAATTTATCATTATTGCTGTGCGTACCTTACAGGTTACGCACAGTTTCACAGTTCAAACAGGCATTACTCCACAACGACTCAAGCAATTTGCACCAAATTTTGTGTGCATAAACTAGAGTATATGTGCTTTTACTTTGTGTAAAGAATCTAAACAAAAAGTTTTTTAATTGTGACGAAATTATCGAATGTGAATAGGTTTTCAAAACGTCATTTTTCCGACTTTGCGTCTTCACTGCTAACTGTATGCTGCATCAATTTTTTTGAAACTTGGCAAAAATATTTGCCTTAAAACATATTTTTAGAATATATAAAGAACAATAACCTATCTTTCACTGAAAAAGTTTTATAGTCGCGCAAAATCGACTGCTTTCGCGACACTACCCCCTTAAGCGGACTAAACGTTAAACCGTTCCAAACCGTTTAAACGTTTAAATGCGTTTAAACGGTTCAAACCGTTTAAACGTGCCCATGCCTAGTTGTGACAATAATAATTAATAGTTAATAGGATACAAATAACCTATTTTAAGCAAAATGATAATCCGGATTTGAGCATACCAGTCTCAATTGCTCATCTTATGCTTATTAACACACTGATAGTCATTAAGGAAATTTGGTTCAAAAATTTAAAAGTTTCAACTTTTTTAACAACTTCACCATAACTTAATAAAGCACTTACCTATTTAAACAAGTTCTAAGCACTAATCTTTAGAAGCGTCGGTAGCGCACTGGGTTAGCAGCCTGTTTGCATTTGGCAAGCCTGAACCTGAAGTACCTAGTTCGAATCTGGGCCGACGCTATTTTTCTAGCAGTTATGCAAATTATATTTAAGTGGTACGTATCGTAATACCAAGAGTGCATAATGACACTGGCCACGTTTGTGGCCTAGCAGCGCGGACATGCTGCGACCATTATCTCCCGAAAAAGGCCACAACTGTGGGGGGGTACCCCCCTACACGAATGAAGGCATAGCCCTCAACTGTGGGGGGGACCCTCCCACGAATGAAGGCTTAGGTCTCAAACGTGAGGGGGACCCCCCACAAATGAGGGTATACCCTCACATGTGGGGGGACCCCCCACAACGAGGGTATACCTACAAAACTAGGCGGAGTCGCCGATTTAGCCAATCAGAACGCTCGATATGGATCAATAGCGTTTCAGCCTGGTCTAGGACTATAGTTTGGTCCCATGTTTCGCTTTTTAATGTTCAGCTTGCTAACTATAGTACTCAGTTCGTTAACTACCGCACTACACATATGAAATAAGTATACAGCTAAGTTGCACCCGGTCTTATGCATATTGTTTTAGTAGACATGTAAGAATATCTGGAAAGAGAAGTGAAAGGCTAACCGTCAATATGGACTGATTGAATGCATAAAACTGGTCTAACACCAAAACTAGTAAGACGTTTCAATCCAGTAATTTATATTTATTAGAACCAAATGTTTCACATTATTTACAATTTGTAACATTCGTCAATTGACAATTACAAAAAATTTCTGTTATTGTACATTACAATATCAAAAGAGCATAACTACGAGATCACAAATTATTGAACATACAATTTCAAAACAGAATAACTACGAGATCACAATTTAACACAGACAGATAATGGGGGTCCGCAATTTCCCTCAGGCTCAGATGTATTTTTTGGTACAACGCAAGCATATTTTTTATAAAAAGTACTCTTAAATAAAGCCCTTTCTGCGAAATCAATGCCATTTTTACTGATTTCAGGCTAAAATTTATAAAAATTGCTATATTTAATCCACCAAGTCCACGTATAACTCCAAAACAAATGTGTGTGTGTGTGTGTTATTTCGTGGAAAACACAAAAACCAAACAAACAACAAATAGTCTATTTTTTTGTTCTTTCTATTTTTTTCTTCGCCGCGACAACTTTTTGGCGTCCTTAAGTATAAGTCTAGATTAGCGGGGTCCAGGTCGGGCAGGGGGAGTGGGGTAAGTTCCGCACATTGAGAGCTTTGTGGGGTCATGGGCGGCCCATAATAGTTATAGAAAGGCGGGGGGTAATACTGCCCTTGCGTGCCGGGCTTTGGGACGGGATTGATGAAAGCTGTCTGGACCGCAGGCGGGTAGAAGAAAACGGGGAGCTGGAAAGCGGTTGCAGGAGCCGGGGGAGGGGCAGTGGTCCTCTGAGCGTCTGCATTGTCTACTAATAGCTCCGTTTCATCAATAAATAATTCGGATGACAGGCTTTATGAGTCTTCGTCAGGCTACAACAAGTATGCGAGTTTATGAAAAATTGTTTTAGTTTTTAAGTCATAGTAACAAACGCTCTACAGCCAACAGACAAAATGACTAAGTTAAAAACTGTATAATTAAAGCACCTTTGTTGTTGCCGATTGGCAACAACTTTTCAAGAAGTTTCCACGTAATTTTTTAACAAAAACAGGTGTTACACATGTTTTATTCAAGACTGCAGTTTTTCAAAACAAAATAAACTTTATGCAAACCAATGGGCAAAACTGCTTTGGCGACACTACCATCTTTAGTTATACTTTAGGAACTCATACCTAAACGGCAACGTACCTCATTTTTACCTCCACAGTCCTGTTTTCCCGCTTTTCCCGGGTTGGGTTCTGAGTCATGAGACTGCTTCTGAAATGACCAAAAGTAAGGTAAGACAACGCTGCCGCATTTTGCAATAAAAAATACAAACTACTAACACTTCAATTAATAAACTTAATCAATTTCCCATCCAACTATACGTGTCTAGACCAAAATGGAAAGGTTTCACGTATTTTTGACCAAATTGCCGTTGCTCTTTGATTTACTGCTACACAAGTTAAAATAAATGGCATACCACAGGCTTTATCTTAAAAACTCAGTATTAAAAATAATGACCAATACAAATGGGTTGCCTTTGCTTTGCAACTGGTCAACAACCCAATCAAATGTTATGACGTTTTAATAGTTGCATTGAAGTAAAATTTTTACATCAATTTAGTACTCAAATTCACATACCCGAGCTTTTCCCTCTTCGGGTGTTTTTTTGACTTTCTTGGCGATTTTCGCGATTCTTCTTCATCCTGTAATTAATAAAACTGTGTAAACAATTTTGACAGGTTTAATACAACCATTGGGAAAATAAGGATGAATTTAGCTTTAATGTGATTAAATTAGATGTGGGCTCAGGTTGAAAATGGTTGGTCCGTCACCGGCTAAGCGCCGAATAGCAACTGGATCAACCGAGCCAACCGGATCGGTCGAATGCAGCTTCAGGCTAACCAAAAAAATTTATCATTCCAAGTATGAATACTTTAACTAAATATCCGACTGTTATTGTTTACCAAATCTTGATGTTGCGCATAATTATATATATATATATATATATATATATATATATATATATATATATATATATATATATATATATATATATATATATATATATATATATATATATATATATATATATATATATATATATATATATATATATATATATATATATATATATATATATATATATATATATATATATATATATATATATAATTGTTGTGCTATGTGACCCTGCAATTAATTTACACTGTAAACTAAGGCCGTGTTCACACTGGCACTTGCACAAGTACAAGCACAGGCACGAGCACAAGCACAACCGGTTCACACTGCAGAAAATTCTTCACAAGCACAAGCACAACGCTTGTTCAAAAAATTTATAATTTGCACAAGCACAGCCAAACAGCGTAGAGAGTTTGCAGCATTCAGTTTGGGTGTACGCTTAAATGGCGCAAAACGAAAAGGTGTGGGTTTAGGGGAAAACCCTTGTCTAAATGGATCTTATATTAATTGAAGAATGCATTTTCTTTTTCTTTCTTTTAGTTTCACTTAATCTTTAAACTCGAATTACGTTTTAGCATTATTTTTTCGCTTCTTTCCAGTTTATATTCTTGCTTTCGTAAATTAGTGCGAGAAGTTTTAAAACTGAACTTTTTAACGCAAAATTTCAGAACAAACTTTTAAACAAAAAAGACTTTACACTGGCGCGCTTCAATTTCATTGGCTGGGCTTGTGCTTGTGCAAGTTCCAGTGTGAACGTCTATATACGCGCTGTGCTTATGCTTGTGCCTGTGCAAGTGCCAATGTGAATCCGGCCTAAATTAGCATTAGGCTTGTCTCATCTTCAAGCTTCCAAGTTATAACCTAGGGCTAATAAACGAAGCCACGTGGGCAACTAGGGCACACCAATCTCGGGCGCCGGACTTAGCGAACCAACCCAGACCGAGCAACTTCAAGAAGTTAACTGACAGCATTATGACAGGATTAAAACTACCTCATTGCTTTTCCCCTCATCTCCATTTTTCGATTTTTAGACGCTTCTTTCTGATTCCTTCTCAGTTTCTTCCTGTCATAAAGTCACAAAACAGTATGAATCACAATTATTACTATAATTGCAATTTTTCTGATTCTTTGTTTTTTTTTAACAGCCATCAGAGGAATGGGTAGGATAGGATGAATGAAGTTTCAGGGAGGAATGCGTTCTTCTCCTTCAAAAACGTGGATACCACACATACTCCCGAGCGAAAACTCCGGATTTAAGATTACGGGTCATTTCTCACATTCCTTAAAAAATTCCCAAATTTTAAACTCAAAGCTCATACTTTTGAAACGCAAGATTAACCCTAATGGCTGTAAAAGTCTTCCGAAAGCCAAAAAATTGCAAAAAAAGTATAATTTAGCAAATTTTATCAATTTCCATGATCATTCTTGGTAGGTCAAGTTTCGCAAACGTCGGAACAAGCCCCTTTCCAAAATTTAAGAAAAATCGAGACAGGCATCATCAGACTTCCCAGTTTACATTCATGATTGAAGATACAAGTTAATTACAATTTATGTATTCATATTTTATGAAATCAACTTTAGTTTTCTAAAAAAGGACTTTTCTAAACTGTGGTTACGAATTTATACTTTATCCGAAAAAAACAAGTTTTATGTTAGAGTCATTGAAATCCACCGTAAAACCTAGTTCATAGTAGTCCGGATGTGTCCGTAGTTATCCGTATCCGAGTCTGTGTCCGTGTCCGGAAGGTTGTTCGTGTCCGTGTCCGTAAGCAGCATTAATTCGTACTTCTACGGATACAATACAGACAGTGCGTATGCATATATTTTTGAGAAGCTCACATCAAGTCAAATTAAATCAGTTAGTTTCTGAAAAGCCCACATCAAATCAAATCAATTAAAAATAGGTCCCATCAAAACAACCCTAGTACAGTGTTTCAGTAGAACGGTATCCCCTCCGTTGAACACGACGTCAAAGGCCTTTAAAACAGTCTTGAAATTAGTACCATATCCTCAGTCGAGTACATCACTCATAAGCCTTTGACACTGTATTCAACTCAGGGTGTCACTCTCTGTTTTGAATTATGAAGGCCTTTTACACTGTCTTAAAATAAGTAGAACAACATCGCTTCCTCATCCTTGAACCTATATACTATCGTACGTAAAAGCTGTTTTGGTCTCAGCACGGGCACTCTAGAGCATAACACATTATCATAAAAGACTCATACTTTTCCTATTATGTACTCAAAAAAATCTTATTAATCACTTTTGTTGGTCTTGTCAGCTCCAAGGTCACATTCCAATATTCCGAGTCTCGACTTTTTCGTGGTTTATAGTCCGTTTCTCGCTTAGCTTTCAAGCCAAAAATTGCTGCGCCATAAGCCAAACCAGTTAGTTCTCCACAGGTCTGATAGCGGGCTTGACTAAAAATAGTCTCGACTGCAGATCCGTTTATACGTAGCGGACGCACAAGCAGATCAAAGTTTGACGTCAAAAATTCAACCGCTCCGCAAAATCCGCATATAAACAGTCGCAACAAATCCCAAGTTTGTCATGCTAAAAAACGTTTCTCTCTCGGATGTGCTGGCATAAAGGTGTCACGATATTTAGCTCGTAAACTTGTGTACCAGCGGCAGAAAAAATCAAATCCTTCGTCAATTCCCGTGCAAACCGTGTCAGCAACAGAAAACACGCGTTCATGGGACAAGAAGCCATTTACAAAGATTTTTTGACAAGCTTGAAGATATTGAACGGTTGCTAAATCCTGTGCTCGCAGGCTCTGATCCGTTTCGTAGCGAGCATGGTAGGTAAGCTCAGCAATAATTTCTTCTTTCACCATTATTTTTGCTGGAAACACAGCCAGTTTTGTCCAACTATCGCGTTCAATATGACTTGCCAACAAATGAGGCACGGCCCTTACTTCTCGTTTTTTAATTCGTTCAGTTTATTTATAAGCATAATATTTATGCAGATGTGTAATCAGTAATTAAAGTTCGCCATTTTCTTGCATCAAACTCAATGCATTTCGACGACAATTACTTTGGGTTAAATGTGGCTCAGCTTTCTTCAATTCCGACAAAAGATCGGGTCCATAAATAAGCAATAGCTGAAACAGCTTCAACTGCCTCGATTTTTTCATTTTTCGGTGGCTCTAGGCATCCTAAAACAAGTTTTTATAGTGTTTATCATCAAAATAGTCTACGGAGGTACAAAAAAAGAGCGTAGTCAGGGGGGGGGGGGGTGGCAGGGATTGCGACCTCTCTTTTTGGTCGAACCTGAAGAAATTGTCAACAAGAGTCCCCCCTTTGGTTTTCATTGTCCGGCTAAAAAAAATTCTGATACGTCTCCAATTGCCCAAATTCGCCCAAAAAATCTAATGTTTTCAGGGAGGCTGCCGCCCTCAGACTCCAACTCTGTGGCTAACTATTCCTTGTTATTATCTTTCATCAAAGCCTATGCGTGTCTACATGAGAATACATGCTGTATTTACTTCTGTAATACGTTGTCTGATGTGACGTTTCCATACTTTGTTTTAATTTTCCCGTCTAAAAAAATTTCTGATACCTGTCCAGTTGACCAAATTTGGCTTAAAACTACAAGATCTGAATTTTTTCTGGGGCCCGCCGCCCCCAGCAACACTGAGTTTGTTTAATTCAAATGACCAAAACTACATTTTGTTATGCAAAAAATGGATTCTGGCAGCTGACACCGCAATAGTCAGCGTAAAAAAGTGAGCAAAACAGTGGACAAGGTGCGACCCCTTTTTCAAAATCTGGCTACCCCCCTTGCACAAAATACCTAAGATAAGATATTAATACACAACAACCAACGACTTAGTTTCGTTGGCACACAGTAGAGGCCCGGCCCGGCCCAGGACTCTCCTCTGTGCTATCGAAAATAAGTCGTGTGTTCAACCCAAAAACAAAAAATATTTAGTTTATCAAGAGCATCAGGCCTTCATTGTTACATCAGCATCATGCGGATGTATTAAGGCGGTGATTGCGCTTTTAGGTGTTTTTCTGGAAACACATTGCTCAGCGTTTACAAATTCAAATTACAAGTGGTCTTTTGCATTAAGGTGGCAGTGTCGACAAAGCAGTTTTGCTCATACGTAGCAACAAGCCCAGTCTGCGGCAAAACTTTCAGTAAGATTCAAGCCTAATCTTAAGTCTTAAAGTAAATTGACCCGAGGTCAGCTAAAACCTGTTGTGCAGCGCTAAAATGATTGTTACATAACTTACTATTTGCTCAAGAAATCACTAATTTTTATTACCTTCATAAGACGTCTGACATCAAATGCAACGGTTGTTTTTGATAACACTGGGTCAAAACATAATTGTGAATTTTCATATATCAGTTACAAACAAACACACATTCCGTTCTGTAACGTCAATTATCTCTGTATGCTGATGTCTACGTTCTAGAAAATCGAGTATCCCTTGCGGTTTCGCAAAGTACATAGTTGTCGTTCTTGCTGCAGCGTTTTCGTGACACACACAAATGCTGTCTAGAGAGCGAGCTAAACAAATGAACAGACACCACTTGTGACTGTTCACTGCAACTTTTCAAGCTTGAGAAATATGTGACACACGCACTGTCACAGTACAGCTGCAGTTACACAAACACACAGAGAAGAAATGCCACACAAACCAAGCGTTAATCTGGAAAATCAAAATTAAAGACCTGTTGTGCTGTGGCACAACAGGAAAAAGAGAGCTTTATTCTTTGAAATTGAACCTTCACTGAGAAACTAGTAAAATGCTACAGGTATGGTGTCAAATGAATACTGCTACACACTAGACTACCAATATCTACCAATATTTTGGTGCAATCACCATTTGTAAGCCAGACATCACACAATCGGGACATAAAAGTTCGAAAAATCAAGCCAGATATCAGATTGGCTTACAAAATCGTTACACAGACTAAAAGCACATATGTTCTAGTTTATGCACACAAAATTAAGTGCAAATTACTTGAGTGGTTGTGAAGTAATACCTGTTGGAACTGTGAAACTGAGCGTAAACTGTGAAGTACTCACAGCAATAATAATAGATTGTGAAAAATTTAGACGCTTATGTTAATGTGAAGTAAGATAGGCCCCATAGAGTACTTAAAGGGGTTTACGACAGCTCATCGTCGGCCCAGTAGCTCAAGTGGTTAGAGCGCTGGTCTGCAGATGCAGAGATGGGTGGTTCGAATCCCCCCTGGGTCATTCTGATGATGATGCTGTCTTTCCTTCGGTAAGAATCCCCCCTCCCTTTCTTGACATTAAAATCAAAAGAAAAACTTACCTTCATTTTTTATTTTTCTTATTTGTGGCAAAAAATTGTTGGCCTTGAAACTATTTTCATTTTTCCTATTTTCAGAATATATAAAGAACAATGACCTATCATTCATTGAAAAAGTTTTATAGTTGCGCAAAATTGACTGCTTCTGTGACCTTAAATGGAACTATACCTCATTTAAAAGTACGCCATGCATTGAAACTTGACCTTTGATTTTGTTTCCTATACAAACAGCTAAAAGAAGGTCCTTTCCAAAATATTAGTTATTTTTGAAAAAAGTTTGGAGCTGAAGGCTGTTGAGGTTTCTGACACATCTAAAATTCCCAGGAATTTTTCTCACTTTTATATCTAGTCAATGTAATAAGAAAGTAGCTTAAAATCAAAACTACCGAAAATTTAACATATTTTCTAATGATATTCAAGGTATTTTCTAATTTCTAAAACCCTCTAAGAATGTTAACAGGTAAAAATTTGAAAAACTGAGGAACCCGAACATGATTGGGAATTTTGGCCTTTAAATTACTGTGTCAAAAATTCGAGCTCAAGCATCATTTATGGCCTGAGTTCATAGGGCGCAAAGTTTACATAGAAATCACAAAAACCTCGAAAACGCAACTACCACCTTAAACGGATTAGATTACAATCACTCAACTCAATATGGCTGAATAAATGGATTAAAATAAGTAGATAAGTCACATCAATATAAAATAACATAAGAAACTTACAGAGGGCGAGAGTCTGAGGGTGCAGTCACCGATGTAGCGTAGCAGTTGCTGTCCCGTCACAAAGTCCACTCCGTCAGTCCACCTGGCCTAAAAACACACCACTCAACTTGTTTACTCAGGCAAGATTCTGTTGTCACTTTACCCACAGGTAAGGTGAAGGGAAAGCCGTATTCTCAAACAGTGCCTAAACACGTAATAGCTTAGGTCACCTTTAATATTCGGACAAGAAAAGTGCTTTATCTTATTTCGCAGCTAAAGTTAATGTATTGTGCAAATGTTTAACCTCAACCGTTGACGTTAACATTGTTTTCAATTTGAACTTTACTTTTACCCTCAGAATTAACTTTACCTTCATCTTACCTGTGGGTAAAGTTAGCCTAACTTTACCAGCAAGTAATTTCGAGAATACGGCCCTTGTAGTAGACCGTTTTCAAAATAAACAAGCTAAGTTTTCGGCAAAAAAATTCAGTAATCATCAAGCATAAACTATTCAGTACATTGGCCAGGGGCTATTGTAAACCGGTTGGGCCAGCGAAAATGTACTTTGTTATCACATATTTCCCATAAAAAACGTCTCCTTTTGCAGCCTTTCAAACTGCAAAATCTCAGTCAAAAGCTTTCGGCAATTGGAACATGGAAGTAGGGATGTTTAAGTTACAAAATTTTAAATCAGTTAAGTTATCAGTTAAGTTATTTGCGCAAAAATTAAATCAGTTAAGTTATCAGTTCAGTTAGGCAAAATCAAATCAGTTAAGTTATCAATTAAGTTAACTTAACTGATAACTGATAACTTTAACTGATTTTAATTTCAGTTACATGGTAAAATTTTGAAAAATTTTGGATCCACAATTTTTACTAAAAATCCACTTTTTTACGCTTTTTTAGGTTTTGAATGTATGAATTAGATTTATAGCGATTGTGATAACTTTTATTAACATATGCCGCGTTGATTCTTCTAGGTAGGTTAGGTACTAGCCCTGGCTAAATTCTAGTGCGCTCCAACATTATCAAAATTTGCTCATAAATGTTCAAATTCTTACTATAAGCTGATTAACGAACACCTCTGAACTAAAGTCTGACCAAAAAAGGTTGAGTCACTTAATGTTTTGCTTGTTGCATAAAAATGGTAAGAGATAGCCCCAACAAAGTATATATATTCTTGACCCTTGGGACGAGTAGAATTTCATAGTGACCATCACTGGTCACTACTGGTCACTCTGACGAAAAAGTTACTGTACGCCTACCAAATTCACAAGCATCATTCGTAATATATTGTAGGTTTATGTCCAGCAGACAAACTTTCGAATGAGCTATTGATGTCCACTCAATGTCCACTCAGTGTCCACTTATTAACTGTCGAAGAAAAAGTGCTTTTTTGTTACTAAAACAATTCTTGAATACTTTCACGGTCCAATTTTCCTGTCATAGTGTGGAAAATAACGCGGGCTATTTGTTCCGACTCCTTATTTTACTGTATTGTACTGTAGCTGAATTTAATACACCCGGTAAACTGACCACTTGACCACTAGGGGGGCAAATCGAGATATTTTTCACAGGTTGCAGATATGAATCTTGTAATTTAGCCTATCTGAAGCTGCAAGAATTGCTACTACTGCTTAATTTCAAAAACGGTTCACTTGTTTCACTGGTGACTGACCATTGGTCATTTCCCAAAAAGTTGCACCAACTGTCTTTAGTGCCTGACTACACAAAACTGATCACAAATAACGCTTAAAACTTGATTACAACATATTTTTAAAATGTTGATCTGCACTTAATCAGCAATTTTCAGTCAAGAATAGTTCAACTACCTCAATTTTAACTCACTGTAAAATAGAGTGAATTTTCAAAAAAATTTAATTGAGCAATATTTTAGCGAAAATTATGCTATTTTTGACTAAAAATGCTATTTAACATACGAATTAATAATTTTTAACATAATTTTAAGTTTTAATACAGTTATAGCAGTAGTGGTCACTCCACCAATATTACACACTGTACTCAGTAATGTTTATAGTTTATAAAGGGGATTTTGCACGTCCCCGCTGCGTCCGGATAGCCGAGTGGTCGGAGGCGCTACTCACCAACGGATGGGTCGACGGTTCGATCCCCAACGGGTAATGCTGTTTTTCTTTTTTCTTTTTTTAGTTTAACATGTTTTATTGCATTACTTACATAATTAGAGCATTCTATGAATTTGAACTTGTTATTTTTTTAAACCAGTTTGTGTTTTTAACAATTCTGCACAGAAACATTGTAGCCATTTTTTCTGCATAAATATGTGTAAAAATTTTAAAATAACAAGTTCAAATTCATAGAAAGCTTTAATTATGTAAGTAATGCAAGAAAATATGTTAAACTAAAAAAAGAAAAAAAGAAAAACAACATTACCCGTTGGGGATCGAACCCTCAACTCATCGGTTGGCGAGCAGCGCCTCCGACCACTCGGCTACCCGACCGCAGCGGCGACGTGCAAAATCACTTTTATAAACTATGAACATTACTGAGTACAGTGTGTACTATTGGTGGAGTGACCACTACTGCTATAACTGTATTAAAACTTAAAATTATGTTAAAAATTATTAATTCGTATGTTAAATAGCATTTTTAGTCAAAAATAGCATAATTTTTGCTAAAATATTGCTCAATTAAATTTTTTTGAAAATTAACTCTATTTTACAGTGAGTTAAAATTGAGGTAGTTGAACTATTATTGACTGAAAATTGCTGATTAAGTGCAGATCAACATTTTAAAAATATGTTGTAATCAAGTTTTAAGCGTTATTTGTGATCAGTTTTGTGTAGTCAGGCACTAAAGACAGTTGGTGCAACTTTTTGGGAAATGACCAATGGTCAGTCACCAGTGAAACAAGTGAACCGTTTTTGAAATTAAGCAGTAGTAGCAATTCTTGCAGCTTCAGATAGGCTAAATTACAAGATTCATATCTGCAACCTGTGAAAAATATCTCGATTTGCCCCCCTAGTGGTCAAGTGGTCAGTTTACCGGGTGTATTAAATTCAGCTACAGTACAATACAGTAAAATAAGGAGTCGGAACAAATAGCCCGCGTTATTTTCCACACTATGACAGGAAAATTGGACCGTGAAAGTATTCAAGAATTGTTTTAGTAACAAAAAAGCACTTTTTCTTCGACAGTTAATAAGTGGACACTGAGTGGACATTGAGTGGACATCAATAGCTCAATCGAAAGTTTGTCTGCTGGACATAAACCTACAATATATTACGAATGATGCTTGTGAATTTGGTAGGCGTACAGTAACTTTTTGGTCAGAGTGACCAGTAGTGACCAGTGATGGTCACTATGAAATTCTACTCGTCCCATGGGTCAAGAATATATATACTTTGTTGGGGCTATATCTTACCATTTTTATGCAACAAGCAAAACATTAAGTGACTCAACCTTTTTTGGTCAGACTTTAGATCTCATCAAGTGTTCAGAATTATTGGTGCTAGCCACTAACGCACGTAATTGTTTGGAATATCCAAATATCCTCAGGGTGCCCACATCTCATCCCACAGCAAATATGAAAAAAGCTAAAATCATTGTACAATATCGAGTGACACAGTAACGGTGGAATCTCACGTCGTAATTTGTGGGCGTAGCTAAAAGGATGCCACAATCTGATTAAATGATGGTTAATCATTTTTCCTGGAGCCCTTTGGACACAACCATCGTGTCCCGTTTGGGTCAGTTTTTTAGCCGCTAATATGTGCAATGAATCCCCAAGTCTACAAAATTGAAATTAAGGTGGCATATTCATTTCATTACATCTATGCTATACGTGACTAAAAGACATCGACAAAAAAAGAAACGTGCACATTCACTGGAAACACTACGTGCGGTATGTGTGCCTTCAATATTTGAAGAAACATTCCCACTGCAGAACTGAAATTCCGTAAATCAGTTACACGCTGAACTGAATTTATATTTTCAGTTATGCGTTTAACTGAAAATAAAATCAGTTTTGACGCTTAACTGAAAATAAAATCAGTTTTGACGTATAACTGAAAATAAAATCAGTTAACTGATTTAAATCAGTTTTTGGAGTCTAAATCAGTTAAGTTATCAGTTAAAGTTAAGGCTCCAAATAATTTCAGTTAAAGTTAAAGTTAAAGTTAACCCCGAGAAATTAAATCAGTTAAGTTATCAGTTAACTTTAACTGATAACTTTTTTAAAAAAGTTATCAGTTATCAGTTAACTGAAACACCCCTACATGGAAGGTAGCTATTAAGGAGGTAATTTTTAGGCTTATTTTGAAAGCTATAGCTCAGAGCTTAAAATTTTAAATCACAAACGGTCTTTTGCATAAAGTAGAACAATATCTGACCTAAATGCATGGCATGCATCGAAACCTAGCCTTTAAATTTGTTTCCAATAGCAGCGGTTAAAAGAAGGTCCTGTCCAAAATATTAAAATTTTTTACAAAAGGTTTGCGCCACAACTCTGAATTATACAATACCTATTGGGGCTGAAAGTTGGTACGGTTTTTGACATGTTTAAAATCCCAGGCATCTCCCCCACTTTTTTGATAACCAGTCACTTAACTGAGAAATTAGCTGAAAAGCAAACGCACCCAAAATTTAGGATATTTTCTTGAAATTCAAGCCCTCTAAAAATGTCCACAGGTTAAATTTCGAAAAGGGAGAGACAAGCCTGGGGATTCGGACCTTTGCAGTACTGCGCCAAAAATTCATGCTCAGGCTCCATTTGTAACTTGAGTTCTGTGGGCGCAAAGTTTACATGGAAATCATAGAAACCTCGAAAACGCCAGTACCACCTTAAGTGATGATTAATTACTGAATTTCATGGATTACTGTTTGCTATTAATTTTTACTGATGAAATGTTATATAATAAATACTGTAAATTTAGTTTAATTGTTGTCGCTGAGTCAGTTTGAACGCAGGCAGTACTGCATTCTTAATTTAAAATATGATCAGGTTTATGTTTGGTTGTGTGTGCGGCAGCAATACGCAAATTTGGCCGCTGCAAAAATCCACAATTCTAGACAAAAAGCTGTTTTCGGGTGAAAGATTCAGTAGCAGTGGCTTAGCCAGAAAAAATATTGAGGGGAATGCCTTTTCAATTTTTTAAAAACTGTTAAGATGCACTTAAATACAATTTTAACACATAAAACGACACTGATTAGAATTTTTCGGTCAAAAACAATGCAACAAGGAAATGACCAAGTGCCAGGTAATCTGCAAAATTTCCGATACTTTTTAACATTAAAAACAGTATATACATTTACTAAAAGTGTCGTAACAGTAAAACAGCTAAAACAATACACTATACAGCCACAGCGTACGTCACATGCGCTAAACTAACAAAATAAGCAATGATGGCAATACCCGAGTGACGGATTACCCGAATTTACTCTAGCATATTCTTTTAAGTACATTGGCCATAGGCCGACGTAAACCGGTTGGATCAGCGAAAGCGTACTTTTATAGTTTACATATTTCACATGAAAAGATTTTCACAATAAAGTTTCATTTTGCAGCAATTTAAAATCTTAAAAGCTTTCAGCAACTGAAATTGGGAAGGTAGATATTAAGTTAAATTTAAAACTTACAGTAAACAGCCTGACAGACCAGTAATACAACAGAATATGGCAGCGGCACAACAGCACAATAGCGCAGCGGCTAACGGGCAATGGGCAATGTCGTAGAGCAGCATCCGAGACACAGTAAAGCGGTAGAGCAACAAACATTAGGGGCAGGCAAAGGGGCAATGGGCAACGTCGTAGAGCAGCATCCGAATGGCAATTACACAGCACAACAGTAGAGCAAGCATAGGGGCAGACGACTAATACACTGGCACGGGTTGGCAGCCTAAACGCTATTGGTCCAAATCAAGCGTTCTGATTGGTTAAATTAGCGACTCCGCTTAGTTTTGTAGGTATACCCTCATTTGTGGGGGGTCCCCCCCACATTTGAGGGTATACCCTCGTTTGTGGGGGGGGGTCCCCCCCACGTTTGAGACCTATGCCTTCATTCGTGGGGGGTCCCTTCCCAAAGTTGAGGGCTATGCCTTCATTCGTGTAGGGGGGTACCCCCCACAGTTGTGGCCTTTTTCGGGAGATAAGAGATAAGTCCGCGGCGATCAAGCTGGGGTCCAGAAGAGTGTCATACTCTTCTTATTATGGACTCTTGCTAATACGTATTCTTATTACTACTACTACTTTTACCGTGCTACATATGTATATTGTCATTAGCTGCGCATTAAACCGATCACAGTTTTAGATCACATTTTTTTCCAATACAAAACGAGGACTGACAGGTACTTTCTGTAGGGTAAATGTCACGTGTAAGCGTGTACAGAGCACAGGACTTTACCCCCCTTCCCCACCTAGGCGCTATTTGCGCTCTTTGCGCTATTATTATGTCCAGCTTAAAAACGCCCCCTACCCCATCCCGCTATTTGCGCTATCCACGCTACTACACACCCCCTCCCCCTCCCCCCTTTCCCCCAAGTTTTGTACTTTTTACTACGTATACGGAGTTGTTAATCCTCAATAAAGAAGTAATTTTAAAATTATTTTTAAATTTTGGTTTGTCTTCTGGTCGATGATATAAAAAATAGCGCATATAGCAAAACGATAGCGCATCAAAGTGTTATAAGCGCTATTTTTTTCATATGCTTAAAAATAACGCTTATAGCCCGTGAGGGTTATTTGCGCTATTTAGGCGCTATTTTATGCTATTGGCTAAATTAGTGATAATTTTTGTACTTCTTTCTACGTATAAGATCCCTCAATTCCAAATAACATTTTAAAATTATTAATTTAATATTTTAATGTTATGCAAAATAAAAGGCCTGGAAGGGTGAGAAGATTCAGTAGGCACCCATCCTCCCCTTCCCCTCGGTTTTTGTATTTGTTGTTTGTAAGGCTTTCCATCCCTCGCTCCTATTAGTCAAAATTGTAGGCAATCACCCAACATGTCTTGCCATTCTTCGCTCCAAGTGGTTACGCAAACTGGGGTAAAAAAGAGGGTAAGAAAAACCCTAGAAGGGTGTAATGTGAGTTTGACCCGCCCTACGACTACGCTACAAAGGGTAAGAAGAGTCAGTAGGCGCCCAGCCCCACCTCCCACCTGGTTGTTGGGTTTGTAGGGCTTTCTATCTCTCGATCCTATCAGTCAAATTTCAGGCAATCGCCCAACATGAGTTTCCATTCTTAGCGTCTATTGGTTCCGCAAACTGAAAACCTAGAGGGGTAAGAGGACTCAGTAGGCAATAGGCACCCACCTCCCCTTTCACTCAGTTGTTGGGTTGGTGGGGCTTTCCATCCCTCAATCCTATTAGTCAAAATTGCAGGCAATCACCCAACATGACTTCCATTCTTCGCTTTTATTGATTAGGCCTAAGCCTAAGTCTACGCCTAAGCCCAAGCCTAAGCCTAAGCCTAAACATAAGCCTAAGCCTAAGCCCCGCTATTTTTTAAGCCTAGGAAAAAATAGCGCTTATGGCATTTTGATGCGCTGTCGTTTTGCTATTTGCGCTATTTTTTTATATCATCGATTAGAAGACAAACAAATATTTAAAAATCATCATATATGTAATTATTCATTATTGAGGGATCGTATACGTAGTAAAAAGTACAAAATATTTCATTGAGTTAGCCCATTGCACAAAATAGCGCCTAAATAGCGCAAATCGCACCCTCAGGTGCTATAAGCGCTATTTTTAAGCCTATAAAAAATAGCGCTTATAGCATTTTATTGCGCTATCGTTTGCTGTCTGCGCTATTTTTTATATCATCGACCAGAAGACAAACCAAAATTTAAAAAGAATTTTAGAATTCTTTTTTATTGAGGGATCGTATACCGTATTACCTCGAATAAAGCCCCTGGGTTTTCATTGTTTCGTGAAACACTTACCTGGGGCTTTATTCAAGGCTGGGGTTTCATTCAAGGCTGGGGCTTTATTGTTTCGTGAAAGGCTTACCTGGGGCTTTATTCAAGGCCCAAGTTTATTATTTGTCTGGGTTCCAAAAGGGTCGTTTCTCAACTTTTTGGATCTTCCAGTGTTCGCTGTCCAACGACCAACAGTTGTCATGAAGCTCAAATGCTACGTATGCACTTTCCAAGCTGTTGGATTAACGTTTAAAATAAACTCTGTATGTCAACCCCAGTAGAACCCAAACTACCGTCCGGGTAAATCACTAGCTGTCTGACGAAATTTCTTGCGTTATGACTACATAGGATTTCACTAAAATGGCCTCGCTGCTCTCCCACCCACCATTCAAGTAGTAACTTGACAAAACTCTAAATGTGTAATCCATGAGGGCAGTCTCTGGCGACCAAGTCCACACTTTCTAATTCCTATTAGCTATTAACTATTAACTAGTAAAAATCCGCTAACTAAATAATTTAGCATTTAACTGTTTACCTAGCTAAATAACAGTAATACTATGAACTATTTTGTGGTGATAATTATTTTAACAAAATGTTTACAAAAAATGCTGAAAAATGATTGTAAACTTGACAAATATTGAAAACGTTGAGTGTCAAATTTTAAATTTTTATTACTTTCAGAGACTGCGCGGAGTCACAGCGCGTCTATTGATGCAGAATTGATTGCAAAAAAATTTTGGTTAAATATTTGTTGAGTTACAGCGAGTTAAAGGGACCAAAAATGCCGTTTTTCAATGGTAAAAGAAAAAATTAAAAAAATCGATAAATTTTGACAGGTGCATCCAGAGATGCACGGGGTGAATCGGCGAGGGGGGTTGCCCGACTCCTGGCGGAAGGGGGGGCGGTCCCTAGTTCTGGCCATTTTTCGGCGACATCCGAAAATTTTTCAGAATTTTTCGATTCTCAACTCATTTTTGGGGTACTTTTTTCGCCGCAGGCGAAAATTTTTTGCAATTTTTCATTTTTTTACGCATTTTTGGGGCACTTTCTTGGCCATCAGAGGGGGGGTAGGGGGTTGAAGGGGGGGTGCCTGATGTCTGAGGGGAGGGGTGCCGACCCCCCTCAGGAGGGGTGGATACCCCCCCTATGTGCATCTATGGGTGCATCCTATAGTCATGTTGTATATATATGTACATCGTTAGACGTTAAGGGCTATATAATACATTAGATTGTAATTAATTAGGCCAAAAAATCAATTTTATTTGAATTAAAAATGCCAACTTAAAATTTTTTTAAACATTTTGATTTCATAAAAATTTCCATTAAAAATGCTTTCGAATGATATATACATTATGGGGGTTATCTCAAACAACTAAGTTGTTATGAAGCAATGAAGTTCGCTACATACATTTTTTGGTCAAATACAAACTATAGTTATTCTGCGTCAAGGCGGAATAGAAAATAAAAAAATTTTAGAGGTCACGATTATGTCTGTTTTCTGCGTTTACCTCGCCTACCTTATTTACGATTAACGATAAATTTAATGGGCAATTTGTAATAAGTCGGCACTCGCCACAAACCATACAACACAAAGCAACAAGAAACACTCACTAATCTAAAAAAACTATTCAAGGGTGGGGTTTCATTATTTCGTGAGCTTCTTCCCCGAGGCTTTGTTTAAGGCTGGGGCTTTATTCAAGGCTGGGGGTTTATTCGAGGTAATACGGTACGCAGTAAAAAGTACAAAAAAGTTAAATAAGTTAACCAATAGCACAAAATAGCGAAAATAGCACCTTCAGGGGCCTGTTGCACAAAAGTCATAAGCAATAAGTTCATATGTTAATATGTTCATATGTTAATAAGTCATAGGCCGTATGAATTTGCAATGCACAGAAAGCCTATTGTAATAGGCTGAATTATCATAGGTACAATAGGCTAAGTTCAATAAACTAGGCATAGTCTAGCGTGCGGTTTCATAGGGGTCTGAGTGTGCGTGTGTGTTCCTTTTTGAAACTTTCCGCATTAACTTTTTGCAACATCATTTTTGGCCAACAGTTCTAGAAGCAAAGTTGTTCAAAAATAAATGGGCTTTCATATTGTAAGGCGACTCGTTGCCGCACCTACTGATGGCCCAAGCGGGGACAGTGGGTACCGGCTATCTGGGGAGAATCGTTCACTCGCCCATAGCCTCGACCACACCGCCGGCGGGGCTTCCAGGTATGATGAGCGGGGTCTTCCGCGCGGGCCGGGGTTGCCGGACACCGACGGGAAAGGGGCTTACCTACTCTACGTGGCTAGGCGCAGTAGGCGCAGATCACAGAATAAATACCGCCCGCTAAGCCTGAGTGGGCCTCTCAAGTGAGCGGAGTAGCAAGTAGTGGTGGAGCAGATCACGGCGCATACGGAACGCAGAGGTGGCAGGGCCGCTCTAGGCCGATACTGCCTGGGGGCACTCGAGGGGAAACGGCAGGGCTTCTAAGCCAAAACTGCCCAAAAATGTAACGCGAACACGACTAATAAAGATAACGTGTTTAATGAAAATCTGGGTAGGCCATTTAGGCAGAAAATACAGGCCGAGAGAATACAGAACCAAACGAGATAAACACCGCCGTACAGGCCTAGCACGTACCACCACACTGACTATTAATCCTGAATGCTACTGTACAACAAAGGCTGACTAAGCGTCTACACAAAGAAGAGATGTCTGGTACGTATGTAACGTTAAAATATATTGAGCGTAAATTCATATGAAGCCTTACAATATTATGTCAATAACATCTACTTTTGAATACTTTAATTTTTTTTAACAATTTAACGCTTCTTTTTCAATTTCGTAGGACAATTTGAAATTCAAAAATCTCAAAAAATTCTGAACCAAACTAAAAATTTTTGGGTATGCATAGCAGCACATACATTGTATGCCCAATTTAAAAGTACGAAGTTTTTCCCAAAAATGTTTAGAAGTTTAAAACTGTTGAGTTAATAGGTAGTACCTCAGCCTATTGCAAAATGACGGCAATTCATAAGTGTTTTGCAATAGGCTCCACAGGCAATATGTTCTTTGTGCAACACGAGCTTATTGGACTTATGAAAATCAACTTATTGAACTAATGCTGCGCAGCCTATTGCTTATTGCTAATGAACATATTGCTTTGTACATATAAAGGGAAATTAACACAAACACCAATAGGCCGGCATACAGTTGGTAGGGCGTTATGATAGGAAACTGGCGATGGGTGGTTCGAATCATCCCTGGCCGTTTTTCTGTAGAAGATTCACACATATTTAAAAAATAGCACATACAGCATGTATAGCACCTTCGATAGCGCTTAATGCGCAAATAGCGCAACTAGCACTCCCAAAAAGCACTATAGCGCAGATACCATCTTCGATAGCGCATATAGCGCAAATAGCGAGGAAGCACTCCCAAAAAGCGCTATAGCGCAAATAGGAAATTCGATAGCGCTTATAGCGCAAATAAGTGTTGGCTAAGTGTTTGCTAAAAAAGTAGAAAATTAGTAGAAAAATAGTACAAAAAAAGTAGAAAATCATTTCTACTTTTTTCTACTATTCTAATTTTTTTCTACTTTCTACCTTGGCAAGTTTCTACTTTTTTCTACTTTTTTTCACCTATTTTCTACTTTTTTTCCACTTTTTTCCACTTTTTTCTACTTTCCACACACACCCACGCACGCACACACACACACACACACACACACACACACACACAGTGTCTGAGGTGACGTTTAGATCTTTTGTTTTAGTTTTCGGTTGCTGTCGGCAAAATTTCTGATACGTTTCCAGTTGACCAAACTCAGCCTAAAAAAGTTTCACTCTGTCCCCTCCCGAAGTCCCACTTTGATGCCGCACTGTAAAGCATATTGAATAAAATGTAGAAATTTCTCGATTCTGAGACACCACTTTCAGGTCGATACTCATTATGAGATCCCAGAATTTAAAAGTTGAACCCGGAACCGGCTTTTGCAGACTCTTGAATACAGAGACAAAGTTTTTTCAGAAATTTTTTACAGCCCATATTGAAGTTGAAAGCGTCCAGTGCCATGTACCGTTATTTTAATAATTAATATTAATATTAAAAGTCGTTATTAAAAGTACTTTTAATATTAATTATTTTATTAATATTAATATTAAAAAAAATTGAGCCGCTCTATTTATATTAATATTTAATTAAAAATAAATTAGGGCGGCTATTTATATTAATATTAAAATTGAAAATAAATTGGGTACACTATCTATATTAATATTCAGTGGCGTAGCCAGAAAAAAATTTCGGGGGGGGGAATGACTTTTCGATTTTTTGAAATGTGTTAAAATGCACTTAATTGCTATTTTTAACGCAAAAAACGACACATAATAGCATTTTTCGGTCAAAAACAATGCTAATTTTCGATCACAGCCGCATCGGACGTAAAATTATAGCTCAAAACTCCGAAAATAACAAAAATGATGGGCCGGCCAAGGGTCCGGAAGCTAGCAAATCTGCAAATTTTCCGAAATTTTTGACATTAACAACTGTACATTTACTAAAATTGGCATTGTTGTAACAATAAAACTGCTAAAACGATATATTATACAGTGTATTAAGCAAATACATAGTGCACAATGCATCTATATACACATGCATATGCTTTCATGCAAGACAAAAGCAAAGACCACTAAGCCAAATAGTTGCAGGGGTCTGGGGGCGGCAGCCCCCAGAAAAAAATTGGGGAAAATTTTGATTTTTAGGCCAAATTTGGTCAATTGGAGACGTATCGGAAATTTTTTCCGGCCGGACCATAAAAACCAAAGGGGGGACCCTTGTGTAAAATTTCAGTCGGAAAAAATTTCGGGGGGGGGGAATTCCCCCCATTCCCCCCCCCCCTGGCTACGCCCCTGTTAATATTAATATTAAAAGTTTTTGGCACTATTAATATTAAAAATAGCTGTTATTTTTAATAGTATTTTTAATAGTGCTTGAATCGGCAGTCGCTTAGGCTGTCATTTTGTCAATAACATGCAATCTTACTTACATGTATATGCTCACTGGAAAGTGTGTGTTTTCTATGTTTTATCGAACCTTAGCGTGAAAATGATATTCATATTTATATTAATAATAAAATTAATATTAAACAGATTTTAAGCTTCTATTTATATTAATATTAAAAATAAAATCAGAAACACTATTTATATTAAGGTGGCGCTCCTGAAATGTGACTTTTCAAAAAACGGCAGTTTGGGGCCAATTTTAGATACACAATGGCAAGCTGGTGTAAAAGTATGCCTAAATACAAAAAATGAAGTTGATTGATACAAATTAGCATTCACTGTAGACCAAACGTGAGTGGAATTTCGGCTTACGATTTCTCTTCGCAAGTAAGTAGCTGTTGCACAATCAATAGCTCATTTTGCTTGCCTCAACGTGATCGAGCGGTCGCAAAAAGTCATTTTTGATGAATATGATTGATATATCGAAAAACACTAAAATCACGATTTTTGAAAAACATAAATTTGGCTAAATTTTTTAGATACTATCGATTTGCCAAAAATCAAATTTTGCGACCGCTCGAAGATGACAAGGTGCATTTATGTGCCAAATTTTAACATTTTTCGTTGAGCCAATTTTTTAAAATCGCAAGCCGAAAATTTGCGTTTGTATTCACACGCACTATATTTCTGTCTCATGCAGAAAGTATTGCATTAGTTCACAAAAAAATTATACCACACTCAATAAAACACCAAAAATTTTTAATCACGTTTCAGTAAAACACTACTGCTAGTGTTTTTCAGCCTTTCAAATTCATTACATACGTGTAAATGCACTGGCTTGTGAAGGCATTTCCGTGAAAATCTATTTTTCTTGACGAAATTTGCTCAAAAATGTTCAAAAAATTTTTTATGTGATATGTACATCAAATTGAAGGAAATTCACTTCTGATCAACTTTTGTTCTTACGATGCATGTTTATTTTTGCGCGTTTTCAAAATAATGGCCAAAACCCACATTTCAGGAGTGCCACCTTAATATTAATATTAAAAAAATTTAACTGGCTATTTATATTAATATTAAAATTAAAATAAAATCGCGCTTCTATTAAAAATTTTTGGGGTCTCTTATTTATATTAATATTAATATTAAAAGTCCAGAGCACTATTAAAATAACGGTAGTGCCATGTATATATAATTAAATTATTTTTATATGAAATCGCGCTTACATAGGTATCACTTTAATCGCTCAGCGCACATTTTTTCAAAAGGATGCAAAAAAAATTTGGCATGTGCGTCAGACGCACCAAAATTTTTGAGGAAAAAACACTGCCAACCCTGCTACTGTTTTGGACATGCTTCCAACTCAAATATTTAAAACGGAAGCCAATCCAGGTAAAGCGTATAGGTAAAGAAAACATGAAGCATTGGGTTTTTTACGCAAAATCAATGAAGTTCTTTAGGCAGCTCTATGCAAAGGCTCATCCTGAGACACTGACAAAATTCAATCAAGTTTAAAGTTAAATTAAAGTTTTGCTGACACAAAAACAAGTAGAAAAAAGTGATAAATACAGAAAAAAGTAGCAAAATATATATATATAGTAGAAAAAAAGTAGAAAAATAGTGGAAAAAAAGTAGAAAATTAGTAGAAAAACGCTATTTTCAAAGAAATGCGAACAATGTAAATTTTTCGACGACAGAATGGGTTTAGAACTCTAGAAAACATTAACACACACGTAGTTTTGTAGCAAAAGTACATACAATGCAGCATAGTGTACTCGTGTATTGTACATGCATAGGCTATGATGAAAGATATCTAATAACAAGGCCTAGTAAGCCACAGAGTAGCAGGGGTCTGGGAGCTGCAGCCCCCAGAAGCCACAGCTTTCGTGGAATTTTGAAATAAAATTTGCATTATAAAAGCAACTTTAAGCAACACTTTGTTGACGAATCTTGGAGATTGCGGGGCCTACATAGGGACGGCAGACCCAAGAAGCCAGAGTTTTTGTAGAATTTTGAAATATATAAATTTTGCATTGAAAAACATAATGTTCATCAACACTTGTTTAGGAACCTGGGTCATTGCTGAGACCTGGGACAGCAGCCCCCTGAAAATTTATTTCTCGGGCAAAATTTGATTAATTAAAGACGAAACGGAAATTTTTTTGCCGGGCCATAAAATTCAAAGGAGGAAAAATGTGTAAAATTTGTAAAACATTGTGCGTAAAATTTTACAAAGTAAAAATTCCTGGGGCAAAAATTTTCTGCATCCTCCCTTGGTATTTGCCCTTGTTACGTTATCAGTGGCAAATCTAGGGATCTTTCACGTTGGGTGGACCAATTACCCCGGCTTCGTGAGACAATTTAGTTTAGAAACGTAGATGCCGTAGTTGTGGAGGTCTGGGGAGCTAAAGACTTATGGTTTTTGACAACGTGTAACACGATTTTTAGAAAAATAAACCTCTAGCAATTTGGACAGCATTTACGCAAATCATGCGCCATTTGCCAAAAAGCAGTATAAAAAACTGCCGCCGTTGATGATGCCGCAGTGATGTCAGTAGATGCAGGGGTCTGGGGGCGGCAGCCCCCAGAATGTGTTTTCGATATTGTATTAAAAACAGAGCATTTTCAGCATATCCCAGGCCCATCGGGAACTGTGCAATATTGTGCAAAATTTTAATTTTTGTGTGCAAAATTTTAAAAATGCTACAGTTACTTATGTTATATTATACACTGTATGATGTGACGTTACTTACTATCTTTTCTTTTAATTTTTCTATCGGAAAAAATTTCTGATATATACGTCTCCAGTTGACCAAATTGGGCCTAAAAATTGTGAAAAATCTGGGAGCTAGCACTAGCAGCTCCACAGGAAAACCAGGAAATCTGAATTTTCTGTAAAATTTTTTCGGTTACGGATTTTTCAGATGTTTTTTACCCTTTCCATTCAGAGACATTTTACAGACTTTCAAAGAAAATTCAGATAAATTTCAGAGAAGTTCAGGGGAAATTCAGAGAATTTCACCCAGAATTCAGAGACTCTGAATTTTATCTGAAAAAAATGTTACTGGCTTTTCAGATAAATTTCAGATACTTTTTACACGAGTTTCAGAGAAAATTCACATGTTTTTCACATGTAAATTTTATCTGAAATTCTTGTAAAAAGTATCTGAAATTTATCTGAAAAGCCAGTAACATTTTTTTCAGATAAAATTCAGAGTCTCTGAATTCTGGGTGAAATTCTCTGAATTTCCCCTGAACTTATCTGAAATTTATCTGAAATTCCTCTGAAAGTCTGTAAAATGTCTCTGAATGAAAACTAAAATCCTAAAACCGAAAAAATTTTACAGAAAATTCAGATTCCTGGTTTTCCTGTGCTCCCAGACCCCTACACCTTTTTGATTTAGTAATCTTTGCGTTTGTAAGGCGTTTTATGAATGTCAAGATTAGGTATAGATTAGGTAGATGCTAAAAAGTGCCTTTTCGACCATTACAAAAAATCGAAAGTCATTTCCCTTCCCCGCCACTGATACATACGTACCACTAGATGTATAAAAACGCGTATATTTGCTTCTATATAAGCGAAGAAAACACATTCACAGTTTGCACAGAAAAATAAAATTTTGCACACTAAAATTAAAATTTTGCGCAATTATGCACACAAAACTTTTTGAAAAAAAAACCCCTGGTTTAGCAAAAAATTGTCGCCAAATAAAATAGGTTTTTTCCCCGCAATAGGGTTTTCTATTTTTCCCGCATAAACTTTGAACAGTCACAGGTCAACCACAACGTTTTTCACTGTTTTTTTAGCTTTAAAAGTATAGAGGAAAGGTAACTCTCTTGAAAAATGCAAACGGCGTTGGCCAAAAGTGTTTTGTCACTTTGAAATTTTTCAACATGCAAAATTTTGATATTTCATAAAAAATGCTACATGCCTCAGAACTGAACAAAAATTGGTGTGGTAAGTCAGTTTGGGTTGCGCTTTCCACCTACATATTCAAAAAGGGCCTATATATGTCTAATGCTTCGGCCAGGAAGCACTAGGGTTTTTTACCCCGCAAAACGCGTAGGGGTTTTTTTCGGTAAAAGTATACATAGGGGGACTGTATACATGTATATAGGGGGACTCTGGATCATTAGTCGAAAAAATGCCGTTTTTCGACTTATTCGACCCCTCAGGGTTTTAACACCAATAATTTCACTCTAAATTTTTATCAAAAAGGCGACAGCTATTTTGGGGGCTTGGCTGACGATGGCGGTTCTATACTTCTATATTTTTATTAAAAGATGGGGTGGGAAGCATGTAGCAGCCAAAAATATTTTTCCCCTATTCTTCAGTTTGACAATCTTTTAGATTTAAAATGAAGGCACGTTGACTCCGTTATCGTCCAATTTTTGACCAAATTCAAACTAGGACGAGCGGTTATATCAAGCACTTGCCTCGAGCTCTGAGCCAATCGATTAATCTGATATCAAATTCAAGCATCATCACGTGATCACAGTATTCGTAAAAGTGCCGGTATTCATAAAAGTCGGGATAAAAACCTCGGCTTTTTATCCGTAAGTCGGGATAAAAAGGCTAGGCCAGCGTAAGTCTGGCTTGAAAAAGCCGGGATAAAAAGCGCACTTGTGCGCACTGCGCAAGCCTGGATATCCGAGCTTTTTTCATCCAGGCTTGTTCAACCCTGGTTTTTTATTAGGGATGGAAGTCTCGGTTTTTTTCCGAGACCGAGACCACGAAACCGAGCCTACCGAGACCGAGACCAAATTCCGAGACTTGGGTAATTTTTTCTATTTTTTACCTATTGATTTGATGACATTTTACAAGTTTTTAGATAAAATTACAAAATCATGGTCAGACACATTATGTGTATGTATATAACTAACAGCTACACCACGACAATTTTAGTTACATTCCTGGGTCTTTCCCCCTTTTGTGTGGGTCCATATGTCTTCTAGAATATTGTGAAATTCTGTCCCAAAACAGACGCAATTTGTCCTTGTTCTCGCTAGAAAATATCAATTTTTGATACTGTTTGGCTCGAATTTAGTTAGATATCGCTCCGATTGTATTGGAATTACCAATGTTCTGCTAAAATGCACCCAAGATAGAAAGGGTTTTTGGGTTAAAAAAAATTAGACGTCGCTCTTTCATTCTTTCCCTCTAACGTGACCCCCCTTTGAGTGGGGCTTCTCAATCACCTGGGACCAAATTGTAGTTGGAAGTAGAGTCTTCCCTCTACAAATCTACTATCTCCCAAACTACATGTGTTACCGCATGGTTTTGAGTAGTCGTAGTGCGTTTAGTTGTATATACAGTTGTGCTTTTACAGATGTCTGTTTTTGATGTTTGCTAAACTCGTACTAATCGGAATTTACAGTTGACTATTTGAAGCTACCAATTGGCATAAAAAAGTATACCAGCCAAACACTAATACTAAAGAATAAAATCACATAGACGATAGACAGATGAAGTAAGAAACCTAATCACAAACATATATATATATACTTTTTTGCGTGTTTACTGTATTAACTGATAAACTAAACAACCACGGTAAAGTGGTAAAAATGGACAAAATATCACTGTTTGGTGTGAAATTTTGGTGAAATGAACACTTCCGAAAAAAATTTTCTGCTAAAAATATAAACCAAAGGGTATATACCACTGGAAAATTACAGATTCGAAAGACCGAGACCGGGTCACAGAAAAAAATCTGAGTAGAAAAAAAGTAGAAAACCGTTTTTTATATACCTTTTTTCTACATTTTTTCCACTTTTTTCTACTTTTTTCCACTTTTTTTCTGCTTTTGGGTTTTTTCAAAGATTTGAATTTTTGGCATTGAACTTGAAGTTTTCTCAATGTTTTCATGTCTTGAGAGCCATTTTTGTTTCCAACAACAGCATTTTTTACAATTTTTGCAAATTTTTATTATTTTGCAGTTTCTACTTTTTTTCTACTATGTTTCTACTTTTTTTCTACAATTTTTCTACTTTTTTTCTACTATTTTTCTACAATTTTTCTACTTTTTCAGTTTTTGTGTCAATTATAATACCGCTCCTGACAGAGAGGAGTATTAACGGAAAAAACACAGAAACCGTGTATAGATTTCTAACAGCTCTAGCTTTTTGAATTCTGGGAAGCGTTTTTAAGCTTTCGAAAGTTAGTTGTTGAAAATTCTCGGCTGTCTCAGCTCTCGGCCTGGCTCGGTAAATTGCCGAGCCAAAGGCAATTTGCCGAGCCGAGCCAGCGGTCTATCTTTACTAAAAATGCAATTATCTTCTTAAAGACGTTTAGAACGGTGAAAACCCGTGTTTTCCGAACAAATTGCGAAAACGTCCCATCACTGATCACTGATGAGGGTATATAAATTTCGGGGGGTCATACTCAGAAAATCCAAAAACTGAAATTGTGCTTTTTGAAGCAATCATGGACTCATGGTTCCCCCAAGGTGCTGTACTAAAAAAATAGGCCCACTATTCCCCCCCCAACTGCATTTAACCGATTTTTCGAAGTGAAAGTTTGGAAGAAAGGTTGAAGTATGAAGCAGGAAATTCTTTTAACATCAATGAATCAGTAGTCACTATATTTTTCATGCTCACCGTAGGGACGACAGTTATTTGGTGCTTGAGTTGAGATTGGAATAGGAATAGATTGGGATTTGGGGTAGATGACGCTTGAGAGATAGATTGTCTAGTCTTGTTTCTTTTCTTGTGTTGTAGCTCAGCTGAGCAAGCGACTCAAGGTTAGGGTGGTTATGCTCTTGGCAACTCGTGCATTTCGGGACGGACTCAAGATTGCTTCAGCTTGTGACTTACAAAACAGTGCATGTAGAATATGCTCGGTGCCCTGTTCCTCGTCATACCGCTTTAATTTCACGAGACAGTTTTGCTCTGATGCACCAGAAAATATATATTTTAAATTGTTTGACCAGCCGATTTTCACCGTTCCAACTTTTTTGGGCGGACTAAAAACTTGGTTCAATGTCTTCACATACCGATGGAACATAGATAAATCGTTCTCAGCTTATGATTTTTCGATGACCACCAAAAAGGTAACGAATTCTACCATATTATATACCTTTGACATTATAGTGCTGACATAATTTCCGCTTGATTAGATAAGTATATATTTTGTGAGTTATCAGGGTTGGCGCGATAGCGCCAAACCCTAGAATAGGACCCACACACCATATTGTGAAATTTTAAAATGAAATTTTTTAATAACTACAAATTTATGCAAGCAAATCTGTTTTAATTTGGTGTGTGTACTTGCCTGGGGGACGGCTACATGCTGGCAAAATTTCAGCCAAATCGGACGGGTATTTCTTGAGATATGAAAAATCGACCCCCGCAAACTCGGATTTTTCCGTCTTTTTTTTCCCGGTCGCAAATCTCAAGAAATACACGTTGGCGGGGCACTTTTTTGTGCTATTTATATTCAATCTGGTTGGGAATAGAGGCATTAGCAAAATGGTGTTCTAGGGTTTTGCCGTTTTGGCTCTGCTGGGAGGGGGGAAACCCCTTTTTTGGGCCTCGAAAAATGGCAAAGTCCGGTGAAAATATGTGCCAGCTTTTGAGACGTCACGCAAACAGCCCAAGTCTGATCTTTTGCATGCATGGTAGTGTAGTGGGGTTGTAGTGCATCTGCTATTTTGTAATCGATCGTGCCGCTATAGCAGTAGGTAGGGGGCTCGGAAGGTAATTTACGTGTATTAGGGGCATACATGTATGAGGAGGGTGGATGGGGGGGACCCCCCCCAAAATCGACAACCCGGGGGGGAGGGTCCCCAAAATTTGGGCAAAATTTAGAAAAAATGGCACTTTTTGGCGAAAATTTTAGAAAATTTTGCAAAATTTAGGGTATTTTCGGTCGATCTGGGGGGGAGGGTCCCCAAAATTTGGCCGGAGAGGCCCCCCCAAAATTTTGACCCCGTTACATGTATGATTAGGGGGGTAGTCTACCTACGGGCAGTGCAGCCAAAACGGTTATACATAGAGGTCTGTCATTTCGTATGCGAATATAAACCCCTATACTGTGCATTGCAACGTGCTATTAATTTTGCTGCGAGATTTACCTAGTAGCCAGAACTGGTGCACCCCCCTCCGGCACCCTGACAACATGGTTTTTCGTGACTTTGTCTATGTATAACGCTTTAATAGTTAATCATTCGTGCTATATTGTTATGATGACGCAATAAATACGTGCAGAGGTGTCAGTTGATGTTTTTTGGTCAGCGTCGTATATGGTGTTTCACTTTGGCACCCCAGGCAAATTGGCAGAAGTCTCAGGTCTCATCAAAAAGTGACCACCTAGGGTATATATATACTTTTGAGGTGGAAAATTTTTTTCGATTTTTTTCATGAAATGTCGTTTCTAGGGGTTATTTGGGCCCATGAACACGAATCTGGGGTTAGTTTTTGCCTGTCACCCCCCTTGGACCCGCCCATACGGCCCCCTCAGGGTACCCCCCCCAGGGTGTAATCAGGGGTCAAATTTTCGAAATTGAGATTTTGATGTCACTAGAGGTAATTTGGGTCCGTGAACACGAATTCGAAGTCCGTTTTCGTCTAGGACCCGTCCGAACACCCCTACGGCCCCCTCAGGGTACCCCCCCCCCTACGGGGTCCTAACCCGAAGGGGTCAAATTTTCAAATTTGAGATTTTGATGTCACCAGGGGTAATTTGGGCCCCTGAACACGAATTCGAAGTCTGTTTTCGTCTAGGACCCCCCTGAACCCCCCTACGGCCCCCTCAGGGTACAACCCCTAAGGGGTTCAAAATGGGCAAATTTTCGAAATTGAGATTTTGATGTCCGTTGATATATATTGTTTGGTCCGTGTGGTGTGCACGCACTGGTCCACTTTGGTAGCCCTAGCAATGTGCTGGAATGGTCAATTTGACCAAATTTTAAAATATTTTTTTGAATAACTGTGAAAAAGGTTAATTTGAGTTGCCGAACACGAATATATATAACGTCACCTTGACCAAAATTAATGTGTAAACCCAAAATAATGACAAATACGAACTGGCCAATTGTGTACTGTTAGTGGCTTTGTAGAAATAAGTAGGTAGTGCAGCATACACATGCGCGACTATCACTTTTCAGATATTTCAGATACTTTTCTTGTATTATTTTTATACAAATATACAATTCAAGTGTCATCTTTCGCGTCGGCAAGTAAAATGGCTGCAGCGGAAAAAGAAATAGGATTATTATAAAAATGCCCTTTCACCAAGGGCAGCAGTGTGGGTAGAATAGGAAAGTTGGCTGATCTATAGCGGAAAAATGCTAATAAGCTTGTCAAACAGCCGGGACAAGTTTTGCAGCAGAATAGGGAAACTCAGCTTGCTAAATGAAGCGGACAAGAGTTGCGTCAGAATAGCAGTCACCCTGCGACACGTTAGTGCTTTCTGCACCCTATTCGCGCGAATTAATCAGCCATTATCATCAGCTGCACTGTTGCCGGAAAGTGCCGTGTATATACTTCATTGGTTCTTGATGTTATTTTTTAGACAAGCTATATATGTCCAGAAGAAATAATTGTTCATCCATAATATAATATCTATCGCCATTCATTTTTATTGTTACGTACATAAATATGTGAATGTAGTTTAAGCTAATATAAATTCTACAGTTATTTGTATTAACTAGAGTTATACAGTTTGTATGTATTGTAACACTTTATGATTCGTATTGAATATTAGTAGTTAATGTCTAATAATTACAATGTTAAGTTGGAATACGCCGTTACTCATTTGTAATTTTCGGGAAAGATGTCTATATACAAAACGAAAATAGATTGCGCAATGCGCATGTAGGAATTTAAATGAAATACCTGTATATATCTGTAGAATATAAATACTTTATAAATATAATCTATACACCTGACCTAAGTCCTGCCTGACTGCTAGTAAGCGTCAAAAATGTTTTTCCTAATTATTCGCGCGAATAGGGTGTAGAAAGCACTAACGTGTCGCAGGGTGACTACTGACTGCTATTCTGACGCAACTCTTGTCCGCTTCATTTAGCAAGCTGAGTTTCCCTATTCTGCTGCAAAACTTGTCCCGGCTGTTTGACAAGCTTATTAGCATTTTTCCGCTATAGATCAGCCAACTTTCCTATTCTGCCCACATTGCTGCCCTTGGTGAAAGGGCATTTTTATAATAATATATACCGCTGTTGGGTTTGTCGGTTACTCTAATGGAGAAAAGCGAACGAAGAAAACTGCACTTGTCCGGCTGTGATAGAATAATAAGCTGAACTAGAAGCAAGACAGGCACCAAAACAAATTTACTATGCATTTTCTCAGTTTTTATGCCTGTTTTAGGTGTTGATTCTTATATCATCTAAACTGGCCGCATTAGAGCTCGACGACTTGGAGGATTTGGTCACACCTGAAGTTAGTTGTTGAGTTACCATACTTTTCTTCGTATTAGAGATTTGGGGGTTCCTACGCTCATTTTTTGAAACAAGATGCACGATTTAGGGGTGGAAGTCGGAGGCCATTCCCATTAATTCACCCCCCCCCCTTGTATGAATGACTACTATGTTGTTTTCTATTCGTAAATGGTTTTTTATTTTTACGCGGCCCCCTCAGGGGCCGCGTATATACTATATTCGGAATCTCAGGTTTCTATGTTAACTCGGGTAGGTCGAATTTCCAGTGTTAAATAACACTGGAAGGGCAGGTAGATCGATCTTGCGGTTTAGTTTCGAACGGATCACAGATGATGTTCTGAAAATATCGAAATAAAGACAAAACGGCCTGAGTGGAATCGAGCCACTAACCTTTCGTTCCCCAGTCAGTTGCTCTACCAGCTGAGCTAATCGGGCTGACAGTTACAAAATCGCCGAAGGCTATCCAAAGCAAAGTGTGCAGTGTGCCAGTTGAAAATTACAGGTAAAACTAACATGTCTAAGCTTCAATATTGATTTGTGGCTCCAGTAATACCAGCCGTGCCTCACGGTCAAGATTCGGCGGGAGGGAAAAATTATTTTTGCCCATATTTCGCTTCCTACCCCATCTTTTAATAAAATTATGAAACCCCCATCGTCAGCTATGCCACCAATCTGATCTCTAGCCCCCAAATTAGCTGTCGCCCCTTTTAATAAAAATCTGAAGTGAAATTATTGGTGTTAAAACCCTTAGGGGTCGAATAAGTCGGAAAAACGGCATTTTTTCGACTAATGATCCGGAGTCCCCCTATATCCCCCAAACCCAGTGGGGGTCAAAATTAAACGCTCTTTCGAATAGGCTAGGTTAGAAGCTGTAAGATGTAAGCTTTAGCTGGAAATCAAACTTTGTCCAAAAATTAAACTACATGAAATTTTTTGCGCAAAATTGGATTTAGTTAAAAATACTGAATCAAATGAAAACCTGCTGTTACTATTGAAAGAGCAACTTCTAAGCTACTAAATGCTGAAAAAATTTTGCAAATCGGTTCAGGCTTTGAAAAGTTACCAAACTTTTTCTGAAGCTACCAGGATCAGGCTGATTGAAGCGTTACAGCGCAAGTAAGGTTTAGTACGAATTCGGGGCTATAACCACAAAGTTTTTCAAAATATGAAGCTAGTTGGGGTTTTTTAGTGCGGTAAAGTTATTGCTGATGCTTCTTAGCAGGTTTTTTTCTTGAATTTAGGCCTCAGGCTTAGGCTTAGTGCTTAGGCTGAGGCTTAGTGCTGAGGCTTAGTGCTTAGGCTTAGGCTGAGGCTTAGTGCTTAGGCTCTGGCTTAGTATTTGGGTTAGGAAAGGCTTAGTCTTAGTTGCTTGCATCAAATAAAAGGATATTTGCTACTGTGGAATCATAAATAAAGCTGCGCTTTTGAACCGAAATTGGCTGTCAGCGCCAGCGTGATGCTGAGCAGCAGTGACGTTTTGAATTCGTATTTTATGGTATTCATTATTAAAAATTGCTCCTTTTTACTAAAAATGCTATTTTGTGTCGGAAAATGTAGTGAATTTATTGTCTATGCAAAAAGAAACAATAACAATTGATATGTGAGCTCAGTTTAACGATGCATAGTTCGCCTATTATATAAGTTTGAAAAATTAACATTTTTTGGTATAAATGAGCAGAATATTTTGGAAACAAAGCTGAATTAAATATATTATAAGTTACCTTATGATGATCAAACTTCAGACTGATATTACGACTGTATCGGTGAAAATTTTCGAAAATTAGCCCCAGAATGTCGAAAAATGATTTTCGACAAAATTTGAATTTTTTCGAAAAGCAGTAAATCTACGTTTTTTTGCTTGGAAAGTGCTAAAAATGAACTTAGCGCGTCCGAAAACCTATAAAAACGTGTTTCACATTGAAAAAATGTGAGTTTGAATTTCCCCCCCCCCCCCCCGCTGAACCTGCACCGTGCCTCACAGCATTCATATTTTGCTAAAAATGTTTTGTTATTGGTCATTTAGTGCGGCTTCAAAACGTACATTAATCACAGTTAACAGACTGTCGTCATGGCCTTATAGTGTAGTGGTTAACACTCTAGACTTTCGATCCAGGGACCCGAGTTCAAAACTCAGTAAGGCTTAATTTTTTAATAATTATGTTATTTAGAATGTTTAATTTTTTAACAAGTCTAGTGCGTCTAGTTTAGACTAGCTAAACTAGATCTACAACGTGAGGTCACGCAGTGTTTAACGACAAAATTTATATATATATATATATATATATATATATATATATATATATATATATATATATATATATATATATATATATATATATATATATTAATTACATAATATTTACATAATATGAACTTAATTACATAATATTTACATAATATGAACTATACTAAAAATAATGATAATGACAGATTCTTCATCATACTTCTCAATACTTCTCAAAAATGTTGTACAACCTGTGGGAAGCGTGGCACAAGGCATAATTTTTTGATAAAAAGTGTCTGGGGCTGATTACAGCGGTTTTTGTCCGGGCGCCAAGGTCAAGACTACTGTCAACTTTTAGTAAGGGGGTCATGTGACCCATCAATCGAAAGCGCTTTATCTCACCAATCGAATAATGAAACTCCCAAGTCGGTACGACCCGCATGACAAAAGTTATGGGACTTTAAAGGAATTCACCCCATAGAACACTGTTATCATAATTAAATCGTAATTACTACATTACGAAAAGTGTTCTTTTTCTCACATCCTTAAAGGTGCCATAACTGGCCTTTAGGAACTCGGACGGACACAAGAATAGTATCATTGGATTGCTGGCGTACAGGGCTTTCGAAAGAGGGGTCACATGACCACCTGGCACTTCGGATTACCCCGAAATAAATATCTCAGGGTACGCTCACGTGACAGGGTCATGTGACCCATCATTTGACAGCTCTAACGATTTCCTCTCAATTGACATCGAAATTATTATTGTACCACTACCGTATCCAAAGTTATGGCCCCTGAAAAGTTTTCATAAAAGGGGCTGATTGTATAAATCACACCATGAGTGATCAAATCTCTGAGCAATTGAATTTAGGTAAAAATTTAAAAAAAATTGTTCATTTTTTGATAATGTAACATAAAACAGACTAAACTAAGACAACTATGATATAGTCTAACTAGTCTAAACTAGACGCACTAGACTTGTATGAACTATACTAAAAATAATGATAATGACAGATTCTTCATGATACTTCTCAAAAATGTAGTACAACCTGTGGCAATCGTCGTAAGATGCATAATTTTTTGATAAAAAGCGTCTGGGGTTGGTCACAGCGGTTTTCGTCCGGGAGCCAAGGTCAAAACTACGTCAACTTGCAGTAAATGGGTCACGTGACCCATCAATCGAAAGCGCTTAGTCTCACCAATCGAATGGTGAAACTCCCAAGTGGCTGCGATCCCCATAACAAAAGTTATGGGGATTTTAACGGTTTCACACCATAGAACACTGTTATCATAATTTAATCGTAATTACGAAATTACGAAGAGTGTTCTTTTTCTCATATCCTTAAAGGCGCCATAACTGGCCTTTGATAACTCGGACGGACACAAGAATAGTATCATAGGATTGCTGACGAACAGGGTTTTCGAAAGAGGGGTCACATGACCACCTGGCGCTTCAGATTACCCCGCAAAAAATATCTCAGGGTACGCTCACGTGTCACGGTCATGTAACCCATCATTTGAAAGCTCTAACAATTTCCTGACAAATGACGTTAAAATTATTATTGTACCACTAGCGTATCAAAAGTTATGGCCCCTGAAAAGTTTTCTAAAGGGACTGACTGTACAGATCACACCATGGGTGATCAAATCCCAAAACAATTGAATTTGGGCACAAATTTAAAATTTTTTGCTCGTTTTTCAAATAATGTAACATAGCACAGACTTCACTGAAATAAATACGACCTGGTATAAGTAGTCTAAACTAGACGCACTAGACTTGTAATAAATAATATATAATATAATTATATATATATATATATTTGAAAAAATTTCAAAATTCAAATTTAAGTCAAACTGACTTGCAATGCGATTTGATCGCATATGAGGTGATGATTACAGGTAGTCAACAAAGGGAAAAAGTCCAGGAGCCATAACTTTTTATGGTTGTGGCATCGACGTTTATAAAATTATATTAAAATGCTAGCGTTTGTCAAGAGCTATCGATTGATAGGGCGCACCATGACGTAAAAACCAACCAACGTTAGTGGTGTGTCGGCTTACAGGCACAAAACAGAACGTATGCAAGTTTTTATTACAGGCAAAACTAACAATCAGTTCATTCGATACTGTAGCTATATGTAGTTCAGTTCGTGGATGCAATCACAGTCTACGGACATACCACCACCCCCTTCTTTACTTTGGGCTGAAGCGAGATGGCGTTCGACCTTTGTTGCATCTTTTGGACTGTCGAGGTAGCGGACGTACATCTAAATCTTGGACCACTGACTTTTGCGGGGGCAAGAAGCGTCTCATCTTTCTAGCATTCCAAATCTGTCCGTCATATGTGTAGTTGCCAAGTACCGCAGTAACTTGAAGTGGTTTTGACGAATGCGATTGACCTTTTAGGCATAAAGGGCGCCGTGTTGATACTTTGTCGCCGACCTGGTATGGTCTTCTTGCCTTCAAATGGTCCGGCAGTCCGTTGTCTGATAACAAGGTTCCTGGGCAACCATAACGGCCAAATAGCTCTTTTAACCATTTTATTAGTCTTTTTGACGTTATGTCGCCTGTTAGCAGCACTTCTGGGTAGCCGGAGTAATGATCAATTACAACGACTATGAATCGCTCATGAATGGGCGCTGAATAGAAAGGGCCTATGATATTTATTCCAATTCGCTCCCAAGGTTGAGTTACTTTGCGCAACGGGGTAGGCTGTACGTTTGCTAGAGGACACGACGACACTCACTGGCTTGACATTTAGGGCATTCACGGACATAGTCCTCAACTTAAGATTTTCTCAGCATTCGTTTCATCCGCATTACGCCTGTGTGGCCCATATGGGACAGCTCCAGGATCAACGGGATCATTGTCGCAGGCACTACTATGCGCTCATGTTCTCGCGTGAGGAATACGTCATCCGGATTCAGGCTGTTTCGAACCAAATAATATGGCAAAAGCTCAGGTTTCACTTCTGATTTTGTTGGCCATTTAGTGAGGCAGTATTCTAAGACTTGGCAAATTACAGCATCGTGTTTCGTTTCGCTCTTGATTGCATCCAAAGATATTGCGCTGTTAGTGATTGAGTTTAGCATCCGTGTGCGGGCAGGATCTTTTACTGCGTCACCACTTGTTTTTAGCTGGGTTCTTGAAAAGGCATCAGCTACTTCGTTTAGGGATCCTTTTCGATACTGGATGTCGTAATCAAAAGCGGCGAGTCTTTCATACCAACGGTAATTTTTTTTTGCTTTCTTGTTGGTGCTGTAACGTGATAGCAATGTTTTCAGTGCTGCGTGGTCGGTTTGCAGTGTGCAGTGTCGGCCAAGCAGATACTTCTCCCAATTTTCACAACTCCAGACGCATGCATATGCCTCTAGTTCACTTGCTGCATAACGTCTCTCGTGTTGTTGCAAGGTGTGGGAAGCGAAGCCAATACGGCGCCCAATCCAACTTCCGATGCGTCGGTAGTGACTATTTTTCGGCATTGGGGTCGAATATTGCAACTTCAAGCTTGGACGACAAACGCTCTTTGACCATGCGAAACGCTTTCTTGCAATCAAAATTCCACTTATATGTTACATCTTTTCTTGTCAAGGCACGGAGAGGGGCTCCAAAACGGTTGCAAGGTCAGCAATATATGCCTGATAGTAGTTTACCATACCCAAAAATCGGCGAATTTCAACAATTGTCTTTGGTTCAGGGTAGCTTAAAAGTGGTTGCATCCGTTTTGGATCCGGTTTCAGAGTGCCTCCGGCGCTGATGATGTTTCCCAGAAACGATGCTTCTGATTTGGCATTGGCAAATTTACATTTTGTTACGTTGAGTTTGAAATTGTTTGTATCCAAAGCTTTCAGAACGTTGCGCAAGTTGCGATCGTGCTCGTCTTGTGTGGCTCCAAACACAAGGATATCGTCGATATAATGGACACATCCCGATATTCCACTCAGTGTGTTAGCGACCGTTCGTTGAAACACAGATGCCGAATCCTTGAGTCCCATTGGTAATCTAACATACTGGTAGACGCCTTCAGGGGTGGGTTATTGTCGCGGTCAGCGGACGACTTTCCGGTGCCAGCAGAATGTGGAAATAGTCTTTAGATAAATCCAGCTTTGAAAAGAAATTGGCACCTTTTAAGTTTCAAAAATGTGTCTTGAATGTTCGGCAGTGGGAATCGATCTGGGATCACGTACTTGTTCAGCGCCGTTAGATCCGTTGTAATTCGCACACCGCCGTTGTTTTTAGGGACTGTGACCATGCCGTGGGTCCACACAGATTCCTCGACATGTTCATAGGTTCTACCATCAGCTGGATTTCCTGCTTTACTGCAGCTCGAATCGCCAGTGGGATAGAACGCAGATTCTCCACATGCGGTTTAGCATCATCAGACAGTTTGATGACATGCTCAAACCCAGGGACTTTGCCAATACGGCCGCTGGTCAAGTTAGGATACTTTGAGAGCACGTTTTTGGCTTCGAGGGTCAAATCAGTCGTTGCTGACTCTGACACCTTACCCACGTGAAAAGTCACTGGGTCGAGAGTCAACTGTAGAGCACAAAAAGCATCGATTCCTAGAATTGAACGACAATTCTTAGGTATTGTATTGCAATTCTGCATCAAAACTGCCTCGACAGCCTGTAATTTCTGTATTGTCGTAATCATACGTTATCAGCTACCGAATTTTGGGAGGGTGAGTCACGGGGGGGGAGTGCGGAGCAACTTTTCCGGCCATTTTTGCTTCGTGGCTTCGTGAGCCACCGATTTCTGCTTCGTGAGCTACCTTCAAAACATTCTGGGGGGTGAAGCACCTATCTGGGGGGGGGGGGTGAAAAACCCCCCACGCCCATGTATGGTCGTAATTGGCTAAACTATCAGATATTGGCTGAAGTTCTACATTGCAACAATAATCGTCAAAAATGTCAGACGGAATCGCAGAGATTTCCGCCCCAGTGTCTATAATCATTGTAATAGGGGCACTGTTGCCATTTGCACTAACAAAGGGAGTGCACGTGAACATTTTCTGACTTGTTTGTAGACCTGCAGAACGAATTTTAATTAAACCGGCATGTTTCTTTTTGCGACAATGCTTTTCAAAGTGACCAACGTTATGGCACTGGAACATTCAATATTTTTGGCAGGACGTACGTCGGCTTTGTACTTGTGACCCAGCTTTCCACACCCAATAGACTTTGGTGTGGAGTTGGTCACGCTCGTTTGCACTCGAGGTTTATACGGATAGTTTTTGCCTTGGCGCGGCTTCGGAGGTTGGTTTCTCCGTTCCGCGGCCGCAATAGTGACAGTACGCTGCGAAAACTGCTCTCGCATTGAGTTTTCGGCCTCCAAAGCTGTCTCTGACGCTTGTATAATATGAAACATACTGTCTAGAATAGGTTCTGGTTCGCCCAACATCCGTAGTTTCACTTGGGCATTCAGGCACCCGTTCACTAACTGAACGGCTAAGAATTTGTCCTTTTGGTCAGCAAAATTACAGTCTTTTGCTAGGGTTCTTAGCACAGCAAGAAATTCGGCAGCAGTTTCCTGAGCTGCTTGTTGACGTCTGAAAAAATCAACATGCGCTCTGACTTTATTAACTGGCTTGTCGAAAAGTTCTTTGATTGCTAGGCTATAGTCCGCAAATGACGTGGAGGACTGTCGAAATGCTAAAGGATGTGAACTAAACAGTCGACATCCTTTCGTGCCCAAAAGTGAGAATAGGTAGTGGTTTTTGTCAGTATCGGAAAGTTGATCATTTTCCCGACGATTTCTGTCCATTCCATTAAATACAGAAAGTTCGGAAATATGCCAAACAACAGTTCAAATGAGGATGCGGCTGGCTCTCCGGGCATATCCAGATATTTCGGTTGACATGGGATGCTGGACGACCCTACTCGCAGCGCCAAATGGTGTGTCGGCTTACAGACACAAAACAGAACGTATGCTCGTTTTTATTACAGACAAAACTAACAGTCAGTTCATTCGAGACTGTAGCTTTATGTAGTTCAGTTCGTGGATGCAATCACAGTCTACGGACATACCAGAATTAATTAATAGTCAGCCAGGTATCAGTGTAGCTATAAATTATAATAACGTATAAAAACGTAACGAACGTATAAAAACGAACCATTTTTTCGCCTAAAAAGAGTGTTTTATCGTGAATTTGGTGCGCCCCCCCATTTCGGTCGCCGCCTCCCCATCCATGGGGGGGGGCTGCCCCCCCATCGCGCCCCCCCCCCCATTAAATTTGGCTTGGTGTTTTGGAAATTGGAATTGAACAGTCATTTTATTTACAAATAATGGCCGCGTTTTATATTTCACTACTCTAGCATCAAATGCGTTGTTTTTGATGATAACCATTGCTTTACTATATAACCATTTATTGTTAAATTTATATTATTTTTAGATTTTGACAAAACTGAAAGACCGGCTTCACCAACTGTCTCCGGACCAGCGTCAAATGATTGGCATGGCCGACTCAGACGTTGTCATGCAATTCATCAGGAGTGCCGAATTCGCTGCAGCCAACAGTTAGTTTCCTCAGAAATTAAGTTTTTTTAGTTTTTCTATAATTTTAAAGAAAACTGAATTTCACCGCTTTTATGAAAGTTAAATTTATGTAGATGACTTGAATTTACTCACGGCAGAAATTATGTCCAGAATTCTCGATAAATTTTGTGGAAGGTATCTATTTGACCAATGACCACGGACCGCGACCTCCAAAAAAGGGGAAGATGCGGCATACACTTTTTCTATTTTACTTCACTTTTTTCCTACGACTTTTTATAAAACAGTCCGTCTAACTGCTTTACAACGTGTGCTCTTGATATTTGCGAGGGATATATATACGCGTTGAAACCCACAAAAATGTGAAGCTTGGAATCTAACGCACCCAAGAGCCTAACTCTTTATTTTCGGGGTTATGAGTCAAAATGTAATCTCATAGAGCGGCGGCCTCCAAAAGCTGAACATATTCATTTATATTCCTCCCTACTGTGTTGGCTTTATAATTGCTGCGGTTTGTCATATATATAATTTTGTCATTGTATTGTATTTTCAGATCGAACATACTTCAAAATCTTCGTGATATTTCATTACATATTTGAGCATGTGAAAATTGGCGAAGAATTTTTAGAAAGAATCAAAGAAAAGAAGCCACCACCAGATGTGAAGCACAGACACCTTGTTGTAAATATGCAGTAAGTATATTTTGTCTTTTGTTGGGTTGTTGCTCAATGTCTTGGTATTGAAACAGGGGTTGAAATATCTGTCTATGGACATTTGCGTGCAATGTCAAAAACAAAGTACTAGCTGTATTTAGTTGAAAATCATAGAGCGCTCTTCTTTGGTGTTATATTTTGTAACATTTATCAGGATAGCTCACAGGCGCTCTGGTCTACAGTAAACTTATTGAACTTCAAAATTCTCATTGTATAACGCTTCTCATTGTATTCCCGAAGTGAATTCCCCCCCCCACGATCCTGGCATATTTTTAGTGCGGGGGGGGGGCTGGGGGGGCGCCCCCCCATTTGGTCCGGAGCCCCCCCCCCCATTTCAGATGGGGTCCCCCCCATAGCCCAAACTTTTTTCCAGATGGATGTTTTAGCGACTTTTTAGCTGTAGCGATGTCGTGTTCGTCAGGTTTTTTGGTCCTTTTTTGCTAAATTTAGTATTAGTGTAGCTGTAATAACGTATGAAATCGTAACATTTGATGTATAATAACCACCTTTTCGTGTAAAAATAGTGTTTTATCATGAATTTGGTGCGCCTCCCCATTTTGGTCGACGCCCACCCCCCATAAAATTTTGCCTAAAAATATGCCAGCACGAAGGTTGGGGTGTTTTTCCGCTGAGATTTACCCAGTGGCACTTACCGTGACGTATTGTTTCAGATTTACTCGCCAAGTTTTGCCTTCCTTAGAAGAAGACTGGACTATAGATGAACTAAACTATTTTCACCCTGATGTAGTTTCTGTGTGATGTTAGTTGTAAAAAACTTGTGTATAGTTTGTGTGACGACTGGACTTGATTCTAAAACTTTATTTAATAAAGCTGCCGTTTGCTTTGCTTTGCTTGATGGGACGTGTACGACGCCTGAATTAGCAACAGAATATGTAAGGGTTGTTGTCATTAAGACAGAGCAGAATCTGCTCTAAGCAGTATTCAGCTCTGCCTTTATTTTTGACCGCTGCATGTAATGGTAATTGGCATTCGACAGCTGACGCCATGTCAACAACTACGTACGTACATATTGCTAAAACTTAGGCCTTCAAGTTTTAGTCGGCCAAGCAAGAAAAATTTTGACTGGTCAGTGGTCAACTTGCAATGCGGCCAGCCATTGTTTTTCTTATGCAAACACAAGACTAACTTCCTCACACTCACTCAAGCACAAGGGCGTACCCAGGGGGGGGGGGGAAATGGGGGGAATTCCCCGCCCGCCCCCCCCCCCCCGAAATTTTTTCCAAGTAATTTTTTACACAAGGGTTTAGTTGGTTTTCATGGTCCGGCCGGAAACATTTTCTGATACGTCTCCAATTGACTAAATTTGGCCTAAAAATCAAAAAAATTTCCCAATTTTTTTTCTGGGGGCTGCCGCCCCCAGACTCCTGCCACTCTATGGCTTACTATTCCTTGTTATTGTTTTTCATCAAAGCCTATGCATGTATACACAAGTACATTATGCTGCGTGTGCATGTCTACACGAGTATGTTATGCTACATTTAGTTGTGGAATACACTGTCTGATATGACGCTCACGTCTTTGGTATTAAATTTTGTCGGGAAAAAATTTCTGATACGTCTCCAGTTAACCAAATTCGGTCTAAAAATTGGAAAAATCGTCATTTTTTCCCGGGGGGCTGCCGCCCCCAGACCCCTGCAACCTTGTGTCCTTTGGTTTTTATGGTCCGACCGGAAAAATTTTCTGATACGCCTCGCAATTGACTAAATTTGGCCTAGAAATAAAAAATTTTCCCAAATTCTTTTCTGGGGGCTGCCGCCCCCAGACCCCTGCAATATTGTGGTTTAGTAGTCTTGCGTTTGTAAGGCGTTTTATGAGTGTTAAAATTGCTAAAAAGTGCATTTTAACCCATTACAAAAAATCGAAAAGTCATTCCACCCCCCCGAAATTTTTTTCTGGGTACGCCACTGCTCAAGCACACAAACAAGCACGCACACACAGTTTCACTTTAGTTATAAATTTGTATTTATTTATTAACCCTTTCCCGCATACTGTTACATAAGTGTAAAAATATCACTATCTTACACTAGTGAAACCTGTCGGCTTTGTGTTCCACAGAATCGGTTACTTCACGAGTAGGGCTGGGCACGGTTACAAAATCACTATCCGTGTACACGGTTAGTTTCGAAAGCTAGTAACCGCGTGTACACGCTAACTAACGGTTACTGCAATTATCCGCGTGTACACGCTAATTATCCGTGTAACCGTGTAACCGTTTACACGCTAAGTATCCGTGCAGCCGTTTACACGGATACTAACCAAGTAAACGGTTAGGTACACGGTTACTAACGGTTACACGGTTACTGAACGGTTACACGGTTACTAAACGGTTACACGGTTACTAAACGGTTACACGGTTACTAACCGGTTACACTGTTACTAAACGGTTACACGGTTACTAAACGTCAAGAGGCAGAGGGGGGGAGGAATGACCAAGGGAAGATGCGAACCACCCATCTCTAGATCTGCAGACCAGCAAGCTACCATATGAGCTACTGGGACAATGCTGAGCTGTCAGTATAAATGCCTTTATATATCTTGAAGAATATAGCTTGCACACAAATGCGTATATGAAATAACACACTGGCAATCGATTGCGCACGATTGTAGGCTAATTTGCATAAATCCAGCAGCCAAGGGAACATTTTTCTTAACGGGTACACGAAGTCGGAAAACGGATAGTGTAACCGGTTACACTATCCGTTAAAGTAACCGTTTACACTATCCGTTTAGAGTAACCGGTTACACTGTCCGTTTAGAGTAACCGGTTACAATATCCGTTTAGAGTAACCGGTTACAGTATCCGCGGTTACTGTGTCTTAACGTGTACACGCTGTAACCGCTAAGTAACCGCGGATAGTGACCCCTAACCGTGTACACGCTAAGCTTAGCGTGTACACGGTTACACGCGTGTACACGGTTCGTACCGTGTAACCGTGCCCAGCCCTATTCACGAGGACGCCTTAGGTATCCGAGTGAAGCGAGCCGGTAGCGTGCCCGGTGGCGTGACAGTCCTGCCACAAAGCTGCCCCTGTGACGCAGGCTCCGTCTGTTGTGACGGTGTCACGGTGTAAATTTTCCCCCCTGTGGATTTTCCCCCCGGAAAAATTACCTCGGTGTAAATTTTCCCCCCGGAAATTTTACCCCGGGGTAGATTTTCCGGGGGGAAAATTCACACCAACCATATAATTTGACTGTTTTGAACTTATTATTTCAAAACTGGCGATTTCATTTTTCAGGCTGTGATAACTTTAGACTATACAAAAGACCATGAATTTCGAAGGTATGGGTAATTTCATAGTATCATACATATATTATCTGGGCCCGTTAATCTACGAAGCAAAACGTTCAATGTCGACAATTTCGATTCATTTAAACGTTTGCAAACGCTGAACTTAACCCTTTCATTCCTAAAGGATCATGGGAGATACCTTACAATGTACTATCATATCTAGGGCAATGCAACTTGACTAGTCTATTCTAGTGACAAGATCTTTTAGCTGTTTTTATGGGGAATTGTAGGTCTTCGCATTTGGCCGGCAATTTTTAGTCCTACTGCCACATAGCGAAGCCTATGCTCATTTAAGCAATGTGCATATTTGACTTTTTTTCATCGCAAAAGTAGTATTTTCTTTAAGGCCACATTACGAAATCTAAATGCAGCTTCGGCAGTCTGCTTTACGTGCATCAGATACAGCGGATAATGTAGTTTATTTCTAGCATTCAACTACGGCAGGCGCAAAGTTGCTGTGTTCATACTCTAGGATAAGGTACATATTATGCCTGAGCGATGGCGCAAATTTTTTAAAATTCTCAACTTTGAGCGCTTATAACACAAAAACGGTGCGCCCTAGACCCTTAATCGGCTGATTATGTTTTGTTTACCATTCATTTCTCTATCGAATGGTAGTTTTGTGATCTCTCTACGACTCACGTAGCTCGAGCAATGTCCAAAAAACTAGAAGGTGTCAGAATGAGGCTGTCTAGCCAGTGATACTCTGGGCATTAAAGGGTTAACACAGAATTACAGGACTATTACAGATCGTCGTCGGAAATGTTTGCGGTTTAAAATTTTTTTAACGACGAATATTTAGCTTCGATAAATCGGGCCCTGAACGGTGTTATTTGCTGTACTGATGAGGCAAGTGAAAGCCTACACACACATATAAATGTAATTCTCTATTAACCCACCGCCCTCACCCTTCCACTCTCCAGTCCTAAGGGCATATTTCAGGCTCCAAATTCGCAGCCCTGACGGAAACTTGACACACAAAAATTTTGTCACACAAATCATTTTGGCATTATTTCTTGCGAAATTAATTGAAAATAAGGCATTAAGGCAAAATAGGGTTTAATCAAGGGTTTTGGTCAGGACATTTTCAAAGTAGCATTTAGGGTAGTGAGTGACTTTGTCGATAAATGGTTTTCAGCGACTATTTTGATCATAATTGAAGAAAACTTGCTTGAAATCAATAGATTTTTTGTTTAATATTATATATATATATATATTTTTTTTTTTTTTTAATAAAAAAAAAAAATATATTTTTTTTTTTTTTTTTTTTTTTTTTTTATATATATATATATATATTTTTTTTTTTTTTTTTTTTTTTTTTTTTATATTGGATGTGTATATATAGGCATTGCGGCAAAAATTTCAAATTTATTTGCACTATTTTGTTGTCGTAGAAAAATTTTCGATGCATTATAACAAAAACAATATACGTCTGTCAAGTCTAAGCAGGGGTGGACGCGGGTGGAACTTTTCGACCAGCGACCCAACCAACCCGCGACTCGACACTCGTGGGTACCACGCGACCCACTTTGACCCACCATCTTAATATACCTGATAATTAACTGTTTGTTGCTGATGCCATGTATAATTTACACATTGTACATTATTCACATGACACGTTGCCACTTTGAACGATTTAGGGCAATACGGCACTAATACGCAGTACTCCAAATTCTGTAAAATAAGAATCTGACGTGTAATTTTTTTCACGTTTCGCGGGTCGGAAAAAATTTAGCGAAGTGGATACGTGTAGGTTGACCCACGATTCAAATTTTCCGACCTAACCCAACCCAACTGGCGGATACCCACGACCCACGTCCACCCCTGAGTGTAAGTCCCTTCAGACTCGAATGCTTGCGCTTCTAAATAGAGCAGTGCAACTCTACCAGCGGTATTAGAACTATTTGTTTCAATCATTTCACTTTTGATTAAAACGTACGGAAGCACAGGCCACGGGCATACGGACAAAGGTGCGATTCATATTTTGTTTGTTTGTTTGTTCCGTACTCCGTATGCCTTAAAACTTCAGCAAAGGTGAACTGAAATAAACATAGCCGGATATACCTATGACAAAATGAAATTGTGCCGTTTAGTACGGATGAACGGGCATACGGCTGAACGGTCGAAAGTATGAATTGCCGTAAATGTTGCTAAAAAATAATAAAAATACATAGAAATAAATAAATTTATCGCCGAAATCGCCAGTTTTGAAAAAATATGTGCAAAACAGTCAAATTATATGGTTAGTGTGAATTTTCCCCCCGGAAAATCTACCCCGGGGTAAAATTTCCGGGGGGAAAATTTACACCGGGGTAATTTTTCCGGGGGGAAAATTTACACCGGGGGAAAATTTACACCGTGACAACGGATCAAAACCCAGCCAATGACTGGACTTATCAGAAATCACCCCCCGGGCCCCGACTAGTATATTATTCCTGTTGCGCCATAGCGCAACAGGTATATATATACTATATATACTATATATATATATATATATATATATATATATATATATATATATATATATATATATATATATATATATATATATATATATATATATATATATATATATATATATATATATATATATATATATATATAGCATACAAGCTGGAATAGCTCAGTTGACAGTGCGTTAGACTAAAGATCTAAAGGTATCTGGTTGGATCCCATGTTAAGGTGGTAGTAACGAATGTGCAGTGTTTTTCAACAGGCTAGTATTCAATAATGAATTAACTTTAGAGCATAATTTTTATATCGTTAGAAAGCGCTACTTTTCTTCTACATTTAAGCAAAGTTTTATTGTACAACTGTGAAGATGATTTGTATGGCACGTGTTAAAACTAGACCAATTTGGCGTTTTTGAGCACTTTCAAATCTGGCCACTTTTTGACGAGTTTTAACAACAAAAACATACAAAAAATTGCACAAATATTCAAAAGTGAATTATCTAGACCCAAAATGCACGATTTCATAATTTGTCAATTATTAAATGAAATATATGGTTTCAAAGTAAAAACTTTCTATTCACACTCAACTTTCGGGTTCTGTATCTGCGCAAAAATATAAGCAATTTGAAAAATTTTAATTTTGGGTCTAGAAAATTTGCAAAAGTTTATTCATGTTCATTTTTGTGTTTATGCGCTGCGCATGCGCTTAGAAAAGTGGCCAAAACTGTTAAATTTCCATTCTCCTGTTGTGTAGTTTGGCTTGTTGGCTTGGCTTGCTCCTAAAAATTTTTCACATGATCCCGCTAACTTCATTGGCCATTTTGTGTATATGAATCAATTTTTTACAGACTTTATTTTCAAAAAATACAGTTTGAATCAACTAAATTTTTTCAAAAATTTAAAAATCACTGCACATTCGTTACTACCACCTTAATAAGCTTTAATTTTTAACTGTTTAGTTGGCAATTTTTTGCACACTTTTTGCCCTATAGTTGCCCTTTTTTAATTAGTGCTAAGAATAAATTTTATGAATTGTACATTTCGTTATTTATGTAACGCTAGTATGTATTTACGCCTGTAGCTTATGAACGCAGTGAACGAAAATTAAAATGTCTCTGATTTATTTCCTTTCGAATAGGTATCTGTAAATGAGTTACGAAACTCTTTTATCAACAAAACACGGTTGTCAACTTTTAAATCAGAACCTGTTTATCAATTTTTGTTTGAGAGAATTGGGAATGACTAGGTAGTAAAACTGTGCAAATATCGGGATTTCAAATAATTTTGTCTACATAAAATGGCTGCGTTTAAAATTATTAAAATTTTTTTCTGGAATTGTGACACTCAGACCTCCCGATGGACGACCCTCCCAAGGCATAAGATAACGAGTGTCATGCTCTTCCTGTTACATACTTTTTGTTTGCGATTCGTTTTTAATGTGCAATAGGCCTAATGTTGTCAAACGTTCTTTCTTTTAACTTCTCGTTCTCACTCACTGAACTACTTTTGCAGTAAACTTTTGCTTGTTTTGAAATACATATGCTCTTTCAATTATTCCATGAGCGGGGCAGGGCAACTGACATAAATCGTATTATAAAGTTATTTGCAAAAGATGTCTGCAACTAATGGCAAACGCAGCGTATGTGGTATGTATGCCGACCCCCCTCAGGTGGGTTGGATAGCCCTACCGCCCCTTGTGCATCTAATGCTATTCACTGTTTCGATATGATCTGGAGTGGCTAGTCATCACAGTTACTTGTAATTTCTTTCCGCTTATTATTATATGCAGCCATTTTATTTATTAATTTTTATTCCGCCCAGAGGCGGAAAATTTGGGAAAGGTTCGTAGCACCAAGAGTACATGGTTGGTGCTACGAGCCACCACTGGGCCTATGCTTACCATAGGCCTAATATATGGGAGTCTTTTTTTTCTGCCAATGGGGGCGTGAAACTGCGAAACTAACCTGAAATTAAAAACAAATATATACCATATTTATAACAAAGTACGTATGGCCTAAAATTAAATTTAAATTTTGGCTGTCTGGGCTTTGATGGACGATAGTCAAATTGGACAGCCAATAGGGTACATATGCAAATAAGTTTTCAACTGTGAGCCAATCAGCAATCTTCACTGTCTACGTACATGAAAAGTCAGCCAATCAGTTTGGAATGGGTGGAGCGTTTCGGAAAATATGCAAATTAGTTTCATTGTCAAAGTCAATCAGTCGTCAGTCAATCAGTATATTGCCGTGAGCCGCCGCAGAACGTGGTAGCCGTAGCACGCAGCAGAGGCCGGGCGTGCAGTAGAAGCTCAGTACATGGTAGCAGCTGGACAGTGGACAGGAAGACGAAGACACGCAAGGGCAAGAAGCAGACACGATCTTTCTTTCGGAGTTTACTTGCGATTACGAAGGCAGAAGTATGAGATGACGATGCAACAGACAAAAGCGCTAAGCCTAAGCCTAAGCAAAAGCCTAAGCGCTCTAGCACTACAGCAGCAACGGTAATAGAATAGCAGCTGCGGCATCATTTATACCTAATTTAAGTGCGTCCTAATTTGTAATTAGTAATTACGTCTCAACACTCAAATCCCTCTGTAGCTCTAAACTTACAAAAGTCGTAACTTGCCAAACCAAACTATCAGTGGACTGCGCCAAATAGTTTTAGCTGAGAATTAGTTTAAACCGATTTAGCTCAGGCTAAAATTCCTGGTTCAAGTGTGCGGCATTAATGCGACCCAAACAAGAACGGACAACAAATCATGACTCTAAGCAACAGCGACCCAAACAACAGTGGACAACAACCAAGACTGTAAGCAACAGAAACCCAGAGAAAAGCGGACAACAAACCAAGACTCTAACAAACAGCGACCCAAATCAGAGCGGACAACAAACTAAGACTCTAAGCAACAGCGAGCGACCCAAACAAGAGCGGACACCAACCGAAGACTGTAAGCAACAGCGTCCCAGCCAGAGCCTAGACGAAAGCGGACAACAAACTAAGACTCTAAGGTACAGCGACCCAAACAAGAGCAGACAACAACCGAAGACTCTAAGCGACAGCGACCAAGCCAGAGCTCAGACAATAGCGGACAACAAACCAAGACTCTAACAAACACAAACCCAAACAAGAGCGGACAAAAAATCAAGACTCTAAGCAACAGCAACCCAGACAAGAGCGGACAACAAACCAAAACTCCAACAAACAGCGACATATATACAAACAAGAGCGGACAAATCCTCTAAGCAACAGTGACCAAGCCAGAGCCTAGACAAAAGCGGACAACAAACCAAAACTTTAACAAACAGCGACATATATACACACGAGCGGACAACAAACCGAAGATTCTAAGCAACAGCGAGCAAGCCAAACAAGAGCAGACAACTACCGAAGACTCTAAGCAACAGCGAGCAAGCCAAACAAGAGCAGACAACTACCGAAGACTCTAAGCAACAGCAACCCAGACAAGAGCGGACAACAAAACCAAAACTCTAACAAACAGCGACATATATACATACGAGCGGACAACAAACCGAAGATTCTAAGCAACAGCGAGCAAGCCAAACAAGAGCAGACAACTACCGAAGACTCTAAGCAACAGCAACCCAGACAAGAGCGGACAACAAAACCAAAACTCTAACAAACAGCGACATATATACACACGAGCGGACAACAAACCGAAGATTCTAAGCAACAGCGAGCAAGCCAGAGCCCAAGCAAAAGCGGACAACAAACCACGACTCTCAGCAAGTAGCAACAGCGACCAAGCCGGAGCCCAGACAACATTGGAACAAGCCAAAACCGGAGGGAGAGCCCAGATAACAGCGGGCTAAGCCAGTGCCCAGACAAGACTACAGTGGATAAACCGATATTTCATCCAGTAGCGGGCAAAGCTAAAGCCCAGCTAAACAACAGCGGACAAACCATGACACCAACCAACATCGGGCAAAGCCAGAGCCGGGGCCAGAGCCCAGATAACAGTGAACAAAGATAGAGCTAAGACTACAGCGGACAAACCAAGACCCCAACCATCAGCGGACAAAACCATAGCCGGGGAGACCAGATAACAGCAGGCAATGCCGTAGACGTAGAGCCCACAGCCCAGATTACAATGGGCAAAGCTACATAGAGCCGGAGAGTCCAGATATCAGCGGACAATGCCAGAGCCGGTGAGCCTAAATAACAGCGGGCAAAACCAGAGCCGGGGAACCCAGATACCAGCGGGCTAAGCCAACGCCCATGCTACAGCGGACAAACCGAGGCCTCAACCAACACAGCTGGCAAAGCTAGAGAAGGAATAACCAGAACGTCAACCTTGGCTATATCAACACCAATCTCACATTCAAAATTTGACCCCCGAGGACCCCCCTGGGGGGGTCCTATGGGGGTCATGGGGGGGTCCAGGGGGGTCAGGAAAAAAGACCCCAATTCTTGTTCAGGGGCCCAAATTACCCTAAACACAAATCTCAATTTCAGAATTTGACCCCTGAGGACCCCCAAGGGGGGTACCCTGGGGGGCATAGGGGGGGTCCAGGGAGGACCAGGGTAAAAAATAACCCCAGATTCGTGTTCAGGGGCCGGACTCCCCTAGACAAGTTTTTTGTCCAAATCCCCAGCACCAAAAATTTTCCAAGTTCCAAGGGCCCCGTTGGTGTTTTACGGTCCGAACGTTTCCGGGCACGTGACCCGCCCCCCTGGGCCAAGGGCCCCAAGGCAGGTCACCAACTCCCAGGGGGGGCCCCCACCAAGAAGAACCACCACCTCCCCCCCACAAAAAAAAACCCAAACAAACTGCACAAGAAAAAAAAAAAAAAAAAAAAAAAGAAAAATAAAAACAAAAGGCACCCCCCTCCCGGGGGGCGCAACCCAACAAAAAACAACAAAAAAAAACCCCAGGAGAGAAAAAACAAAAAAAAAACCAAGAACCAGCAAGCAAGACCCAAACCAAAAAAAAACAAAAAACCACCCACACCAAGAGCAACAGCGACCAAGCCGGAGCCCAGACAACATTGGAACAAGCCAGAACCGGAGGGAGAGCCCAGATAACAGCGGGCTAAGCCAGTGCCCAGACAAGACTACAGTGGATAAACCGATATTTCATCCAGCAGCGGGCAAAGCTAAAGCCCAGCTAAACAACAGCGGACAAACCATGACACCAACCAACATCGGGCAAAGCCAGAGCCGGGGCCAGAGCCCAGATAACAGTGAACAAAGATAGAGCTAAGACTACAGCGGACAAACCAAGACCCCAACCATCAGCGGACAAAACCATAGCCGGGGAGACCAGATAACAGCAGGCAATGCCGTAGACGTAGAGCCCACAGCCCAGATTACAATGGGCAAAGCTACATAGAGCCGGAGAGCCCAGATATCAGCGGACAATGCCAGAGCCGGTGAGCCTAAATAACAGCGGGCAAAACCAGAGCCGGGGAACCCAGATACCAGCGGGCTAAGCCAACGCCCATGCTACAGCGGACAAACCGAGGCCTCAACCAACACAGCTGGCAAAGCTAGAGAAGGAATAACCAGAACGTCAACCTTGGCTATATCGTGAAAAGTGTTAATGTCGAACATAAACTTCTGCTCTCGGCAAACCTACATAAGTATGGTCAAGTTGAGAAAACGGACGTATATAATTTTAGTTAGGTAGGCACCTTTGTCATACAAGTGATCAGTATTGGTGCCGGTATTTACAGTCTGAGTATGTTCACATTCACAGCGACGCAATGCATCAAGTATGACTTCGTAACTCTAGCACCCCTACTTTGGTCAACAGATTCCCCTTTCGCTCTCAAACAGTGCCACTACCTACTTTAGCCAACGAACCGAGACGGCTTTGGATCAAACAGTAACTCTCGTTGGCAAACAAACTTAGATAGCTAGCTTTGGTTCCAAAGTAGCTTTGACCAAGAAGAAAAAAACACACAGCAAGAAAACAAAGCACAAGGCCAAGCCCCCCCCCACCCCCCCCCCCACCCCCCCAACAAAAAAAAAAAAAAAAAAAAAAACACAACAAACCAAAAACACCACACCCACCAAACAAAAAAAACAACAAAAAAAACAAAAAAAACAAAAAAAACCAAACCAAAAAACCCCCAAGCTGTAGCATGTGAGCAGCAAACTGAAAGAGCTTTTTCAAATACATAGAGGCTCGCCATCTGGATATTTTGCCGATCTGTAGCAGATAGTAAGTAAGTGACCAAAGATGTACTGTTTCAACACGTGCTATATAAGTGACGACTATATTCTTTACGGTAGTGTTTAACTTAACGCCACCACGTCGGAATTTGCCCCTTTTAGGGCCCTACTTGTTTACTTTTTTTCAATACATAAATTTTGCGCTTATAGTACTTTGATGCCCTATCGTTGTGCTATATGCGTTATTTATGCACTATTTTTTTAGGTATATCAACGTCCAGAACACTAACAAAAGTTTTAAAATACTTTTAAAACTCTTTGTTTATTGAGGGATCGTATACGGGCTAAAAAGTACAAAACTTTTCAATAAGTTAGCCAATAGCACAAAATAGCGCAAATAGCACCCTCAGGTGCTATTAGCGCTATCCAAGATCAGCATCACTATTTAAAGGGAAATTCATACAAATATTAATAGGCCAGCGTAGCTCAGTTGGTAGAGCGTTATGCTAGGAAACTAGCAATGGGTGGTTGAAATCCCCCCTGGCCATTTTTCTGTAGAAGTTTCATTCATATTAAAAAAATAGCTTAGTTTCTTTTATATATATATATATATATATATATATATATATATATATATATATATATATATAGCGCAAATAGCACTCCCAAAAAGCGCTATAGCGCAAATAGCGCATATAGCACCTTCAGCGCATATAGCACTCCCAAAAAGCGCTATAGCGCATATAGCTCCTTCGATAGCGCATATAGTACTCCCAAAAAGCACTGTTGCGCAAATAGCACCTTCGATAGCAAATAGCACCGTGTATATAGCGCATATAGCACTCACAAAAAGCGCTATAACGCAAATAGCACATATTGAATCAACTAATCAAGTTCTATAGCGCTTATAGTACTATTTCGATTTCGCGTAAACATAATACTAAAGTGTCTTACGCAGAGAATCTACGCGCTGATTGAATGTTGCACAGAATGTATGTATAGCACAGAATGTATGTCAACATGTGGCCTGCGCATCTGCCTGTGCTAGAACACAGACAGGCTGGAGGTCTCGCTCTTCTTCTATAGAGAGTGAGACGCTATTATGTACTATTGATTAAAACAGGCTATCCAATTTACCTACAGCACTGTTAGTACGAAGACGATTCCCACCTGTAAAATCCTTTTTATTAAACAAACGATATTAAGCAGAAAAGCTTGATATTATAATTACAGCAGTCGTCCTTGCATCTGTTAAATATACAAAACATGTAGCAAACATGTATGAGAGGGGATAGGAGGGGACTCTCTCAAAATCGGAGGGTCGGGGAAGGAGGGTCCCGAAAATGTGGCAAAAATTGAGTAAAAAAATGGCACATGTTTCCAAAAAATTCAAGAAATTATACAGAAGGATATTTTAGGTTGATATGGGGGTGTCCCCACGTTGCCGGAGAGGCCCCCCAAATTTTTTACCCGTTACATGTATGATGTATGTAAATACAGAAGTATCGCCAACAGTCAACACTACAACCAATATCAGTATGAGGTGATGTTAACGGCAGAAAAACCAACACATGTACGTTTATATACGTTATAACTAACCATACGAGTGTGAATTGATCTAAAATAGTTATTTATAATAAACTAGCTACAAACGAAAATTTGCATGTGTAAATTTGAAATAAACCATCTATGTTAGTTCCCGTCTGCTCACCGAGACGAGTCATTAGACTGTCTTTTGAAACCAAGTTGCTGACTTGTGCCGAGTCGACACATCCCCGTGAGCGAACGGGAACGGGAACTGTAATGAAAACACTTTTCGGCTCTGGCTGCGGTTGAACAAAAATAATGGAGCTAAAAGGCTGTAATATACATTTTAACAAGGAATTCTACCGCTGAATTAATAAGGAATTCTACCGTTGAACTTTTAACTTTACTCATAGGTAAAATTTTGAGAATACCTTAGACGTGGCCCGTGGGTAAAGTTGGCCTAACTCAACCTGCAGGTAATTTAGAGAATGCGGCCCCAAGACTTCAAAACTACACATTTACAAAAAAATTAAACAAACAAATTTTGGGTTTTATAAAAAAGTTCTATTCATTTTTTCAGCGGTCTGAGACCAAATATGTTTCTGAACGACTCTCTGCATCCCATAACGGATGCTATATATTTGGTATTATATTTTGATAAGTAAACAATACATATACATACATTACTCATTGTCATATACAGTACATTAGTATACCAAAACAATTCAACAGTGAGTAATTTTACAGATGTTTGAATGAATCTGTCCTCTTTGATGTATAAAACATGGTCTTGAACTTTTTCAAAAACGCATCTAGTTTTCTCCGGCATTCATTATTTTGTTGCAACTGTACAATATTACTATGCATCTGAGTAAAGTTCGCAAAAGTAGGAGTAGGGGCCAGGCGCTTGAAGGAGTAAAAACCAATTTTGGGGTAACGGACCAGGCCGGGAGAGCCGACTCCCGAATGCAGGAAGGACGTTCTCTTCAAAATTATCACGCCCACGGCCCACATATTATGATGGAGACAACTGTGGAAAATTCGGATCATTCTACGCTCCAGATAATTTGCAGACAATTTGGCTCGACAAAACAGTTTGCAATAAACAATGATCGTGCCTTATAATGCCATACCTTAACCTCTGGACTAAACGGACTCAACTATTGCCGCACTCATTTTTACATAAACGACGCGAGCATATGAAAGGCACAACACACAGTCACGCGCCATGCCAACGGGTTCCAATCTAAAAATTACCAGCTATTAACGTATATATTTTAACTCTAGTTTAGCCTTATATTAATTTATAAACGTCGGGGCCTGGCTAAGTTAGGTCAGCATAATCCGGTAAAGGAATGGACCGCGAGTTTATCCAGCTTGATATAATATAAACAAAAGAACACCACTATAAAAGTTAATACTGGACAAAACATTCAAAATTCTGTGACAAATTGGTTATTATGTCATGATGATTCGCTATCAGCCCCACAAGTCTTCTCGCCGTCCAAACTTATACACTAGCGACCTGAAAGTACAATAGTATACAAGAGCATTTGCGCTTAAGATTTACCTAGTTCGCCTCCGTTATTTCTTTATTATATTTCTATTACCTTGGTGACCGGTGGCCTTCAAGATCAAGAGATTACAATGAATGGAATATTCACAACTGCATTCTTGTAGAAGTTGGAAAAAATTAACAATACAGACGTTTTAATGAATACTAATTCATAACTATTTATGCAAAAAGGAACACTTTCTGCTAAGAAAGCGTCGACATGACAATGCGTACCCGAAAAAAATCAGGCCATTTTGCAGGAACAAAGCGACTCCCGGCCACGGATTTTCATATCCTAAAATACATACACTACTATAGCTCTTATACTTGTTAGTATTAAACTTGTGCACCAAACTATAGAGATAGTGGATGCCCATAAATTAATGGGGGTGGATGGAGACCTATACTAAAGAAAAGCTCTTGACGTTTTTGCCCTGAGGAATGCATTTTATTAAATTAAAACAAACTAACTTCTGCGGAGGTGCCGAAACTCGAACATAGACGCACATAAATTCTTTGAGAAATTAAGGTCACACGTCCTATGCTGATTATGTTGGCATTGGTAATGAAATCATTATTATTATCATCAACAACAACAACACTTAAACACAGACTAACCTGGTACCACATATTCACCAAACATAATCCAAGCTGCTGCAATCAGTGCACCAAAGCCGAGAACAAACCCAAATAGCAGCCAGATTCGAGCACCTAAAAAAGGACTAATCATGACATTTGGTGAAATAAATACAACGGTTAAAACACTGTTTATAATCTTACAAGAGCAGCCCCTTCAACTTTATCCAGAAAAATATGTAATGGAGTAGACGTAAAAATACATTTCGGGGAGTCGACTTTTCAATTTATTGATATATATATATATATATATATATATATATATATATATATATATATATATATATATATATATATATATATATATATATATATATATATATATATATATATATATATATATATAGATATATAGAGTCAGATTCTGAGAAAATCGAAGAAAGCCAGTTAGAAGTGCCGATGGGTCAAAAATTGAAACTTTGCCGATTTGTTGATTCTAGTGGTCCTACTACTGTGGCAAAATATTATAGGATACAATGCAACCGTTTTTGACTTAGGACGGTTTAAAAAATTTTGCATTTTGACGACTGCGATCGCTCAATGTGCATTTCGTTTTTCAATCTTAACTGCATAGCTACTTCAGATAAAAAAACAAGTTATATGTCACATGTCACAGTTTCATTGCACATTTAACACGTAGTTTATGGTGGCTATACATGGTCAGTTTATCTCATAATGACAATGAGAACGGTCAGAACCCTTTGGTCTTGCGATGCAGCTGTGGCAACGTTTTTGATTGTAACCTGCCTTGCCCTTTTTTGCAAGATACAATTTTTTGAGTGAACATACATGCAGTACTCAACTGATTGTGTGCCAATTTTTGCGGAAAAAACGTCTCCTCCTGATTCAGCAATGTTTCAAAGAAGTAAGGTAGTCCCTCTTGCCGTGCAACTGTGCCATCATTTTTGATTGTAACCCGCTTTGTCCTCTGGGGCAAGACACAATTTTTTGGGTGAACATTTATCCAATATTCAGCTAACTATGTGTCAATTTTTGTGGAAAAAAGTCTCCTCTGGATTCAGCTATGCTTTAAAGAAGTAAGGTAGTCCCTCTTGGGCGCTGCCGTGCAATTGTGTCATCATTTTTGATTGTAACCGCCTTGTCCATTAGGGTAAGACACAATTTTTTGAGTGAACATTTACCCAATATTCAGCTAACTGCGTGTAAATTGTTGTTGAAAAAACCGTCTCCTCTGGATTCAGCTAAGTACATACGGTAGTCGTTGTCTTTTGTAAATAAATGTGAGATAGCAATTACCATTTCGCTTTTAGAGACAGCCACCTGTTACAAACTAGGTATTTATAACAGGGTAAACAATGCTGCAGTAGTGTTTCGTTGGTAGAACCAATAACAAACAAAAAGTGGCTAGCTATATTACCGTGAATATCAGTTAGGCTGCACCACTATGTTCGCTAACTTAGCTGAAGCAGCAGCGTTATTGATAACATGCTAATAAATGATGAAAAAAGGAAGACAGTTTCACCAATTCCTGCTGATGGTTCTCATGCTTCCACTATTGGTTTGAAGTCAAAAAGAAAGCGAAAACGGCCTGAAGACTATTAACACAAGAATGTTTCGTTTAAATCGCCAACTAGTCTTAGTTATTAGGTTCTGGTTACAGTTGGTTTGAGTTATACAATGTATTTAAAGTTTTCGTGTAAAGACAGAGTTATGAAAACGTAAAGAGACCAACAGTATTTATTAGTATATTGAAAAAAGTGCTACAATCAACTACTAATTAGTCTAATAGTCTACACAAATAAGTCTTTGCTGCTCACTCCTTTTAGGGTTCTTGTCATTAAGACTGAGCTTATTAAGACCGTCTTAAAGTCTTAATAAGACGAAATCGTCTTAATTTGACAGCTTTAATGCTGGCCGAACTACTTATATAATGATTAGGCAGCATGCAGCTGCTTCGCCCCCAACTGAACTTTGGTGAACTTTGGAAGCTAAGTACGTATATACGTACGTAAGGTACATAGCTGGCCTAGCTGCAAAGAAAAGTTTCGGGTCT